>OZ035829.1:33237779-33407779 GCA_964034765.1 Knipowitschia caucasica | reverse complement strand
TTCCCGGGCAATCCCTGAACACAAACACGTTACTTCAGACTTCAGTGAAGTCCTGGTACCAAGTGTATTCCTGTTACCATGTGTTCTCCTGGTACCATGTGTACTCCTGGTACCATGTGTACTCCTGGTACCATGTGTACTCACCTGTTCCCCGTTGAACCCGTTCAGCCCGTCCTCTCCGTTATCTCCCTGATTAAACACATGTCTTTATTTCATGTCTTTTCTTCATGTTTTGAATGTTATTGTTGATGATAAAGTGGTCTCACCCTGTTTCCTCTGATGCCTCGGTAACCCTGGCAACACAAACAACAGCAGGTCAAACTTTCTAATCTGCCCTTGGCTAATCAACAATTGTTGCTTCTGCGATTCTGTGTCTGATTGAACTGGAGCAAAGGTAAAGACCATGGACTGTATGTGACTGATGTCACACTGTCACCACATTGTAACATCCCTACAGTGTGACATCACCGCAGTGTGACATCACCACAGTGTGACATCACCACAGTGTGACATCACCACAGTGTGACATCACTACAGTTTGACATCACCGCAGTGTGACATCACCACAGTGTGACATCACCACAGTGTGACATCCCTACAGTGTGACATCACCACAGTGTGACATCACCACAGCTCAGTGCTAACAGGTTAACACTGAGCTAAGGCGTTAGCATTGCGCTAACGGGTTAACACTAAGCTAACAGGTTAGCACTGAGCTAGTGGGTTTGCATTGAGCTAGAGTGTTGTCATTGTTCATGTAGACCAGTGTCTCCCAAAGTGGGGTCCGCGGCCCCCTGGTGGGCTGCGTGGGTACTGCAGGGGGGCCGCGTGGGTACTGCAGGGGGGCCGCGGGAGGTCATAAAAAAAATAAAAAAATAATATAATGATTTAATGTTAAATTTATAATGTTTTGTTTGTAATATTAAAATATTTGTGTTCATTATTTGACTTGAATAAGCCACTGTAATCATTTTTGTATTACAATGTTTGTAGCAGAGGCTATTTCCCCGCAATAAAATAACCAGAAGAGCCTATTCTTAATGTTGTCTTCTTGGTTATTATTTTGGGGGGCCACGCAGACCCGTCAGATTTTTAAGGGGGCCTCGGTGTTACTGAGTTTGGGAATGGCTGATGTAGACAGTCTGGTGTGATTGGCTGTGTGTGAGTATCTTGCGCTCTGATTGGCTCTTACCTTCTGCCCTCGGAGCCCTTGACAGCCCTCCACTCCAGGGGGTCCGTTGGGTCCCGGTCGCCCGCGGTCGCCCTGGAGACGGCCTTATGTTTTCACACATTACCATGGACACAAGATGAGAGTGCACAAGGAAATTGTACTCACGGCAACGCCCTCGTCTCCGGGGAAACCAGGAAATCCCATCTGCCCCGGGGCACCCTGTTTACAAATACACATAGAGTGAAGTAGAAATACACAGAGAGGGAAGTACAAGTAGTAGTCGTAGTCATAGTGGTAGCCAAAGTAGTAGTCATGGTACTAGTACAGTAGTAGTCATGGTAGTAGTACAGTAGTAGTCATGGTACAAGTACAGTAGTAGTCATGGTAGTAGTACAGTAGTAGTCATGGTAGTAGTAGAGTAGTAGTCATGGTAGTGGTACAGTAGTAGTCATGGTACTAGTACAGTAGTAGTCATGGTAGTAGTACAGTAGTAGTCATGGTAGTAGTACAGTAGTAGTCATGGTAGTAATACAGTAGTAGTCATGGTAGTGGTACAGTAGTAGTCATGGTACTAGTACAGTAGTAGTCATGGTAGTAGTACAGTAGTAGTCATGGTACTAGTAAAGTAGTAGTCATGGTAGTAGTACAGTAGTAGTCATGGTAGTGGTACAGTAGTAGTCATGGTAGTGGTACAGTAGTAGTCATGGTAGTGGTACAGTAGTAGTCATGGTACTAGTACAGTAGTAGTCATGGTAGTAGTACAGTAGTAGTCATGGTAGTGGTACAGTAGTAGTCATGGTAGTGGTACAGTAGTAGTCATGGTAGTGGTACAGTAGTAGTCATGGTAGTAGTACAGTAGTAGTCATGGTAGTGGTACAGTAGTAGTCATGGTAGTAGTACAGTAGTAGTCATGGTAGTAGTACAGTAGTAGTCATGGTAGTAGTACAGTAGTAGTTATGGTAGTAGTACAGTAGTAGTCATGGTAGTAGTACAGTAGTAGTCATGGTAGTGGTACAGTAGTAGTCATGGTAGTGGTACAGTAGTAGTCATGGTAGTGGTACAGTAGTAGTCATGGTAGTAGTACAGTAGTAGTCATGGTAGTAGTACAGTAGTAGTTATGGTAGTGGTACAGTAGTAGTCATGGTAGTAGTACAGTAGTAGTCATGGTAGTAGTACAGTAGTAGTTATGGTAGTGGTACAGTAGTAGTCACGGTAGTAGTACAGTAGTAGTCATGGTAGTAGTACAGTAGTAGTTATGGTAGTGGTACAGTAGTAGTCATGGTAGTAGTACAGTAGTAGTCATGGTAGTAGTACAGTAGTAGTTATGGTAGTGGTACAGTAGTAGTCATGGTAGTAGTACAGTAGTAGCCATGATAGTAGTACAGTAGTAGTCATGGTAGTTGTACAGTAGTAGTTGTGGTAGTGGTACAGTAGTAGTCATGGTACAGTAGTAGTCATGGTAGTAGTACAATAGTAGTCATGGTAGTAGTACAGTAGTAGTCATGGTAGTAGTACAGTAGTAGTCATGGTAATAGTACAGTAGTAGTCATGGTAGTAGTACAGTAGTAGTCATGGTAGTGGTACAGTAGATGTCATGGTACTAGTACAGTAGTAGTCATGGTAGTAGTACAGTAGTAGTCATGGTAGTGGTACAGTAGTAGTCATGGTAGTGGTACAGTAGTAGTCATGGTAGTGGTACAGTAGTAGTCATGGTAGTGGTACAGTAGTAGTCATGGTAGTGGTACAGTAGTAGTCATGGTAGTGGTACAGTAGTACAGTAGTAGTCATGATACTAGTACAGTAGTAGTCATGGTAGTAGTACAGTAGTAGTCATGGTACTAGTACAGTAGTAGTCATGGTAGTGGTACAGTAGTAGTCATGGTAGTGGTACAGTAGTAGTCATGGTACTAGTACAGTAGTAGTCATGGTAGTGGTACAGTAGTACCTTAGGACCTGGCCCTCCTCTCAGCCCCCTCTCTCCTTCGTGTCCAGAACATTTGCAGGAGACGTTGCAGCAGAGTCGTTCTGATACTGCGTCCTGAAAAAAAACACAGAAAATACTAAGTGGAGTACTTCTAGTACTGGAGGAGAAGTACTGAAGTATAAATACAGGAGTAGAAGTACTGGAGTAGAAGTACTGAAGTGTAACTACAGGAGTAGAAGTACTGGAGTAGAAGTACTGAAGTATAAATACAGGAGTAGAAGTACTGGAGTAGAAGTACTGGAGTATAAATACAGGAGTAGAGGTACTGAAGTATAAGTACTGGAGTAGAAGTACTGAAGTGTAAATACGGGAGTATAAATACAGGAGTAGAAGTACAGGAGTATAAATACAGGAGTAGAAGTACTGAAGTATAAATACAGGAGTAGAAGTACTGGAGTATATATACAGGAGTAGAGGTACTGAAGTATATATACAGGAGTAGAGGAACTGAAGTATAAGTACTGGAGTAAAGTAGTGAGTACGTACGATCTGCTTGAGGATACTGGAGGACACGCTCTGCATGGTGACGCTCAGAGGGAGTTTGTATCCGTAACCACGACCAAACTCTAACATCTGCATCTGAGCCATGTCCTTAGCTCCCTCGAGAGCTACCACCAGGAGAGAGCTAACACCTGAGGAGAGAGGAGAGAGCTACCACCAGGAGAGAGCTATCACCAGGAGAGAGGAGAGAGCTACCACCAGGAGAGAGCTAACACCTGAGGAGAGAGGAGAGAGCTACCACCAGGAGAGAGGAGAGAGCTACCACCAGGAGAGAGCTAACACCTGAGGAGAGAGCTATCACCAAGCGAGAGCTCCCACCAGGAGAGAGCTAACACCTGAGGAGAGAGCTACCACCAGGTAAGAGGAGAGAGCTACCACCAGGAGAGAGCTAACACCTGAGGAGAGAGGAGAGAGCTACCACCAGGAGAGAGCTAACACTTGAGGAGAGAGGAGAGAGCTACCACCAGGAGAGGGCTAACACCTGAGGAGAGAGATACCACAAAGAGAGAGTCTAACCCTGGTCTAACCCAGGTCTAACCCAGGTCTAACCCAGGTCTAACCCAGGTCTAACCCTGGTCTAACCCTGGTGTAACCCAGGTCTAACCCGGTCCTTCTCACCAGAGTCCAGCAGCTGTCGAGAGGCCTCTTGGAGCCGGTTCAGGTCTTCGTCCAGTCCATCGGAGAACAGGACCAGGACTTTGACCCCGGCCTTGGACTTCTGGAACAGCTGTTTGAATGACAGGAGGTAGGCGGAGTTTAGCAGTGAGGGCTGTGAGGGGCGGAGCTCCATAATCTTGGAGGCCACGCCCCCTTTGTACGGCTCGAAGTTGGTGTCGATGATGAGCTGCCCGGCGGCGTCCAGGACGTGGAACGCCATGTTGGGCGTCACGGCACCCGTAGTGCAGCACAGTTTGGGGACCGTGGACAGATAGTGCAGCAGGTCTGGGAGCAGCGTCTGCAGCCGCGGCTGCCCCTGCAGCAGGAGGGTACCAGGTGACCACCCGGTACCATGGGACACATCAAAGCCCACGGCCACCTCGATACTGCAGTCTGAGGACCAGGAGAGAGGAGGAGAGAGGCGGTCAGGGGGAGGAGGAGGGAGGAGGAGGTCAGGGGCAGGAGGAGGGAGGAGGAGAGAGGAGGTCAGGGGCAGGAGGAGGGAGGAGGAGAGAGGAGGTCAGGGGCAGGAGGAGGGAGGAGGAGAGAGGAGGTTAGGGGCAGGAGGAGGAGGGAGGAGGAGAGAGGAGGTCAGGGGCAGGAGAAGGAGAGAGAGAGGAGGTCAGGGGCAGGAGCAGGGAGGAGAGACAGGAGGTCAGGGGCAGGAAGAGGGAGGAGGAGAGAGGAGGTCAGGGGCAGGAAGAGGGAGGAGGAGAGAGGAGGTCAGGGGCAGGAGGAGGGAGGAGGAGAGAGGAGGTTAGGGGCAGGAGGAGGGAGGAGGAGGTCAGAGGAGGTCAGGAGGAGGGAGGAGGTCAGAAGGAGAGAGGAGGAGGTCAGGAGGAGGGAGGAGGAGGTCAGAAGGAGGTCAGAAGGAGGTCAGGAGGAGGTGCGGCTGACCTGTGCGTTCCTGCTCGGGGCGGGACTTGCAGATGGTATCCACCACCTTCTTCTTGATGGTTTCTAAACCTCCGAAGTCGTGGACGGTGAAGAGTCGGTCGGGTCTCTTTGTGATCTGCAGCAGCTCCAGCTTATGCACATGGCCCACGCCAATCACAAACAGCTCCACCCCCGAACTGCGGAGGCACCAGCAGAGAGGCACCAGCAGAGAGACACCATCAGAGAGACACCATCAGAGAGACACCATCAGAGAGACACCATCAGAGAGACACCAGCAGAGAGAGACCAGCAGAGAAAGACCAGCAGAGAGACACCATTAGAGAGACACCAGCAGAGAGAGACCAGCAGAGAGACACCATCAGAGAGACACCATTAGAGAGACACCAGCAGAGAGAGACCAGCAGAGAGAGACCATCAGAGAAAGACCATCAGAGAGACACCATTAGAGAGACACCATCAGAGAGACACCAGCAGAGAAAGACCAGCAGAGAGAGACCATCAGAGAAAGACCATCAGAGAGACACCATTAGAGAGACACCAGCAGAGAGAGACCAGCAGAGAGAGACCATCAGAGAAAAACCAGCAGAGAGACACCATCAGAGAGACACCATCAGAGAGACACCATCAGAGAGACACCATTAGAGAGAGACCAGCAGAGAGAGACCAGCAGAGAGAGACCATCAGAGAAAGACCATCAGAGAGGCACCAGCAGAGAGACACCATCAGAGAGACACCATCAGAGAGACACCATCAGAGAGGAACCATCAAAGAGGCACCAGCAGAGAGACACCATCAGAGAGGCACCAGCAGAGAGGAACCATTAGAGAGGCACCATCAGAGACACAGTTCCACCCCTGACCTGCGGAGGCGCAGCGCCGCGTCCTCCACTGCATCCTGACTCTCTCCGTCTGTGATGAGGATCAGGTTCTGAGACACCTGCAATACAACCATCAGACACAAAACCATAAGAGACACCAGCAAAACACAAACATCAGCTTAGGAGGTGACATTCCTCCTGACAGTGACAGTGGTTCTCCTCAGGAGGTGACAGTGCTCCTCCTGAGGAGGTGACAGTGGTCCTCCTCAGGAGGTGACAGTGCTCCTCAGGAGGTGACAGTGCTCCTCAGGAGGTAACAGTGCTCCTCCTGAGGAGGTGACAGTGGTCCTCCTCAGGAGGTGACAGTGGTCCTCTTCAGGAGGTGACAGTGCTCCTCAGGAGGTGACAGTGCTTCTCAGGAGGTGACAGTGCTCCTCAGGAGGTGACAGTGCTCCTCAGGAGGTGACAGTACTCCTCAGGAGGTGACAGTGCTTCTCAGGAGGTGACAGTGCTCCTCAGGAGGTGACAGTGCTCCTCAGGAGGTGACAGTACTCCTCAGGAGGTGACAGTGCTTCTCAGGAGGTGACAATGCTCCTCAGGAGGTGACAGTGCTCCTCAGGAGGTGACAGTGCTTCTCAGGAGGTGACAGTGCTCCTCAGGAGGCGACAGTGCTCCTCAAGAGGTGTCAATTTGACAAACTGTATTATCTTGAGTTGGTTTTTTATCTTTGAGGATGACGTCACTGCTTTCGACGCGACGTTCACCAAATCAATGTTCAATACAGCCGCTGTGCCAGGAAGTGTCCGTACTTTCGGAAGACATATATATCTTTGGCATTCTGGTGGTGGGGATCCTCCTTTTCGGGTTTGGAGCGGTCCTTTTTTACCGCAAATTCGGAGTCGGTTCGTAAGATTCACGACCTGCTGGCCAACAAAATTGATGGGACGTACAAGGAGTTAAGCCGTGTGGTGGTTGAGAGTGCCGTGACTGGTCAGAGGAGAGTTGTGGTCGTGGAACAGTTGATTAAAGACCTCACAACACGCTCGCTCGAAGGACATAAGACACTTGAGATGAGGCTGAATGACATTGTCTGCCAATCATGAACTCTCTGACCTGGCATGGATACGCCCCTGTGTACGGAGGTCTGAGGGCGCCGCAATTCGGATTAATTGGATTCAATAGAATATCTGCCTGTTATTGACCGCTACATTGCATTTAATATTGTCCCTCTCAAGGCGAGGAGTTTTCTCTGTTGTTGTGGCTGTCTCCTCTCCACTCTTATCTACATTCCTCGGCCAAGGCCACTGATAAACGGGTTCCTCCAAACTACACACCACTCTGCAGTCTCCAGCACGGATCCTGCTCCCCCCGCCTCCCTCTACCTATCCACCTTCTCCTTCCCTCCCCTCCACTCCTCACTGTCTTTCCGGCTCTGCCCCCCTCTGACAGCCACATTGGGCCGGCAGTCGGAGGTGCTCATCCCGAGAAAAAAATCTGTGTTTTATACAAAGCACAATGTGTCTATCCAACTGTCTGTGAAACTGTGTTATTGCTCGCTGCTGTTTCTTGCTGCACACAGCGCCGTAAATGGCAAAGTGGCACGCTCTCTGCCAAAACAATTTCCAAGTGGTAACTTTTGTTTGGTACTTACGTGGCAATAATAATGATTCTGATTCTGATTACTTGCAAGAGCAGAGCGTGCTTTGGATGTGCTGCAGGAGCCGACTGCCTTTCTGTCATTCGTTGCGAAACTGCCGCGTATGTTAGAGTTTACACGTGGAATTGGCATGTTGATGGCGAGCTAGAGTCCACTGGAACTGAACCTCTCTGACTCTGGACCCTGAAGGAGCTCCTCCTCCACCACTGGTCCTGGGCTGGTAGGAGGCTCCCACAGCCTAAATCGAACTCTTGCACACAGCACTTTATTGTGATCCTTTGAACTGAGTCATATCTCGACACTCCTCCTTGGACACTTCCCATTCCTTCTGAAACCATCGATCACAATCAGTGTTGGAGAATCCCGACTCTTGGATTTCTGTGTTGAACTTGGATGCACTCGCACTTTACTGACCTTAAAGTCGCGTCTGCTGCACACTTTGTTTATTTTGTTTGTACTTTCAATATTATTTTTGTTCGATTATTGCATCGTATTAAATGGCCATTTACTGTTTCTCACTGTTTTCACATTTTTCACAGTTTTCACAGTTTTCACAGTTTTCACTGTTTTCACTGTTTTCACTGTTTTCACTGTTTTCACTGTTTTCACATTTTTCACAGTTTTCACAGTTTTCACTGTTTTCACTGTTTTCACTGTTTTCGCTGTTTTCACTGTTTTCACAGTTTCTCACTGTTCATACTGTCGCTCACTGTCACTCATAATTTATCAATGGATATCGCTTATATTGCTATATAAAGATATATATCTTCTGCCTCCTCTCTCCCAGAGTCGTCTCTAGTTTTTTCTGACACTAGCCTAATTCAATCTTTATAGTGAGCATAATAAGATAAAAAACTAAAGTACATTTCTTACACAACTAGCTATTAGACTTTATTAGCTTTCTGTAACGTATATGCTACAAGTGCTCCTCCTGAGGAGGTGACAGTGCTCCCCCTGAGGAGGTGACAGTGCTCCTTCTGAGGAGATGACAGTGCTCCTCCTGAGGAGGTGACAGTGCTCCTCCTGAGGAGATGACAGTGCTCCTCCTGAGGAGATGACAGTGCTCCTCCTGAGGAGGTGACAGCGCTCCTGAGGAGGTGACAGTGCTCCTCCTGAGGAGGTGACAGTGCTCCTGAGGAGGTGACAGTGCTCCTCCTGAGGAGCTGACAGTGCTCCTGAGGAGGTGACAGTGCTCCTCCTGAGGAGGTGACAGTGCTCCTCCTGAGGAGGTGACATCTCACCTGCTGAGCTTTGCGACTCCCTCGTGCTGCGGTGAAATATTGCTGCAGAGAGTTGAGGGCGTGGCCAATGTTTGTCCCGCCCCCCAGCTGACGCAGGCCCAGGATGTGCTCTACCACCTGTCAATCACAAAAGACATCATTTCAATCCTTTCCATCTGCAGACTCGATACAAAGGTTTATTAGGATATAAAAAATATAATAATAAGTTAGTGTGACATCAGCACCGCTCAGAGCTCTGTGTGCGGAGATGGGGAGGAGGAGGGTTACTGCATGAACGAAAGCTTCCTGAACAATGTGAGGCTTGATACAGGGCAGCAGTTAGTGCTGCCTTGTGAGGAGCAGCAGCAGCAGCAGCAGCAGCAGTAGCAGTAGCAGTAGCAGCAGCAGCAGCAGTAGCAGTAGCAGCAGTATCAGTAGTCGCAGTAGCAGTAGCAGTGGTCGCAGTAGCAGTAGTCGCAGCAGCAGTAGCAGTAGTAGCAGTAGCAGTAGTAGCAGTACTCGCAGTAGTCGCAGCAGCAGTAGCAGTAGTAGCAGTACTCACAGCAGCAGTAGCAGTAGTCGCAGTAGCAGTAGCATTAACAGCAGTTGCAGTAGCAGTAGCAGCAGTAGCAGTAGCATCAGTAGCGGCAGTAGTAGTAGCAGTAGCAGCAGTAGCAGTAGCAGTAGTAGCAGTAGCATCAGTAGCAGTAGCAGTAGCAGCAGTAGCAGTAGCAGCAGTAGCAGTAGCAGTAGCAGTAGCAGCAGTAGTAGTAGTAGCAGTACTCGCAGTAGTAGTAGTCGCAGTAGCAGTAGCATTAACAGCAGTTGCAGTAGCAGTAGCAGCAGTAGCAGTAGCAGCAGTAGCAGTAGCAGCGGTAGCAGTAGCAGTAGCAGTAGCAGCAGTACCTTCTCCTCTGTGTTCTTCTCGTTCAGGTACAGCTGATGCTCGAAGCTGCTGCTGAACTGAGCCAGAGCGACTCTGACTTGGTCCTGGGAGATGGTGAAGCTTCGCACCAGTTCACCCGTGAAGTTCTTCATGGTCTGATAGTCGTTGGACTGAATGGAACCGGACTGGTCCAAGAGGAAGACCAGGTCTGCCTCCTGCTTCTCACATTCTGCACACACCACAGCCTCAGTCCTGGGTATACAGCCTCAGTACTGAGTCCTCAGTCCTGGGTCCTCAGTCCTGGGTCCTCAGTCCTGGGTCCTCAGTCCTGGGTCCTCAGTCCTGGGTCCTCAGTCCTGGGTCTACAGCCTCAGTCCTGGATCTACAGCCTCAGTCCTGGGTCCTCAGTCCTGGATCTACAGCCTCAGTCCTGGATCTACAGCCTCAGTCCTGAGTCCTCAGTCCTGGGTCCTCAGTCCTGGGTCCTCAGTCCTGGATCCTCAGTCCCACCTGGTTTGATGTCCGCACAGATGACAGAGCTGATGTTCTTGTAGAGCGTCTCCAAAGCGTCGAAGTTGTCGACGTAGAAAACCCGGTTCTTCTTGTGTCCCGCCATGATCTCCAGCTGCGTCTGATTGGCTCCTTCCACTCCGATAGAGAACACGCCCACTCCGCTACGAGCCAATGCCTGAGCTGGAGCCTCCAGACTGTACCTGAGACCAGAGACCAGAGAGACCTGAGACCAGAAATACCAGATCTGAGACCAGAGACCACAGAGACCTGAGACCAGAGACCAGATTTGAGACCATAGACCAGAGAGACCAGATCTGAGATCAGAGACCTGAGACCAGAGAGACCAGATCTGAGATCAGAGACCTGAGACCAGAGAGACCAGAGCTACGGCTAAAACAACAGTTTCCTTAACTGGCTCCAGCTTAAGTTTCATATCGGCTTCTGTCTAACATTGTGGTGATGTCACGCTCTGTGCTCTGTCCTAGGGCAGCTGTGGCTCTGTGATGTCACCTGTCTGTGGCGTCTCCGTCGGTGATGACCATGAGAATCTGTGGGACCCTCTGCGCCGCTCTGCCCCCATGCTGCGGGCCGAAGTACTGCAGACTGTAGTCCAGGGCCTTGCCGGTGTAGGTGTCGCCGGTTAGTCTCGTCAGGGCGGAGATGGCGTTCAGGACGTCCCACTTATTTCTGTAGCGGTTGAGGCTGAAGATGGAGTTGGGGTTGTTGGAGTACAGGATGACCCCGAAGCGAGTGAGGTTCGGTCCCACCGTGGTCTCGTTCACCACTGACGACATGAACTTCTGCATCGAGAGGAACTTGGGGGGAGTGATGCTGGTCGAGCCGTCCACCAGGAACACGATGTCGGCTTTCTCTGTCTTCTTACACTCTGCACACGCAACCAGGCTGTATTAGTACACACGCAACCAGGCTGTATTAGTACACACGCAACCAGGCTGTATTAGTACACACGCAACCAGGCTGTATTAGTACACACGCAACCAGGCTGTATTAGCACACACGCAACCAGGCTCTATTAGCACACACGCAACCAGGCTGTATTAGTACACACGCAACCGGGCTGTATTAGTGCACACGCAACCAGGCTGTATTAGCGCACACGCAACCAGGCTCTATTAGCGCACACGCAACCAGGCTGTATTAGCGCACACGCAACCAGGCTGTATTAGTGCACACGCAACCAGGCTCTATTAGCGCACACGCAACCAGGCTGTATTAGCGCACACGCAACCTGGCTGTATTAGTACACACGCAACCAGGCTGTATTAGTGCACACGCAACCAGGCTGTATTAGTACACACGCAACCAGGCTGTATTAGTACACACGCAACCAGGCTGTATTAGCACACACGAGACCAGACTGTATTAGTACACACGCAACCAGGCTGTATTAGTGCACACCCAACCAGGCTGTATTAGTACACACGCAACCAGGCTGTATTAGTACACACGCAACCAGACTGTATTAGTACACACGCAACCAGGCTGTATTAGTGCACACTCAACCAGGCTGTATTAGTACACACGCAACCAGGCTGTATTAGTACACACGCAACCGGATTGTATTAGTACACACGCAACCAGGCTGTATTAGTACACACGCAACCAGACTGTATTAGCGCACACGCAACCAGGCTGTATTAGTACACATGCAACCAGGCTGTATTAGTGCACACGCAACCAGGCTGTATTAGCACACACGCAACCAGGCTGTATTAGTGCACACGCAACCAGGTTGTATTAGCGCACACGCAACCAGGCTGTATTAGCGCACACGCAACCGGGCTGTATTAGCACACACGCAACCAGGCTGTATTAGTACACACGCAACCAGGCTGTATTAGCACACACGCAACCAGGCTGTATTAGTACACACGCAACCAGGCTGTATTAGCGCACACGCAACCAGGCTGTATTAGCACACACGCAACCAGGCTGTATTAGTACACACGCAACCCGGCTGTATAAGTGCACACGCAACCAGGCTGTATTAGTACACACGCAACCAGGCTGTATTAGTACACACGCAACCAGGCTGTATTAGTACACACGCAACCAGACTGTATTAGTACACACGCAACCAGGCTGTATTAGTGCACACGCAACCAAGCTTTATTAGTACACACGCAACCAGACTGTATTAGTGCACACGCAACCAGGCTGTATTAGTACACACGCAACCAGACTGTATTAGTACACACGCAACCAGGCTGTATTAGTGCACACGCAACCAGGCTGTATTAGCGCACACGCAACCAGGCTGTATTAGCGCACACGCAACCAGGCTGTATTAGTGCACACGCAACTGGATTGTAATAGTACACACGTAACCAGGCTGTATTAGTACACACGCAACCAGGCTGTATTAGTGCACACGCAACCAGGCTGTATTAGTACACACGCAACCAGGCTGTATTAGTACACACGCAACCAGGCTGTATTAGTACACACGCAACCAGGCTGTATTAGTACACACGCAACCAGGCTGTATTAGTGCACACGCAACCAGGCTGTATTAGTACACACGCAACCGGATTGTATTAGTACACACGCAACCAGGCTGTATTAGTGCACATGCAACCAGGCTGTATTAGTACACACGCAACCGGATTGTATTAGTACACACGTAACCAAGCTGTATTAGTACACACGCAACCAGGCTGTATTAGTACACAAGCAACCAGGCTGTATAAGTACACACGCAACCAGGCTATATTAGTGCACACGCAACCAGGCTGTATTAGTACACACGCAACCAGACTGTATTAGTACACACGCAACCAGGCTGTATTAGTGCACACCCAACCAGGCTGTATTAGTACACACGCAACCAGGCTGTATTAGTACACACGCAACCAGACTGTATTAGTACACACGCAACCAGGCTGTATTAGTGCACACGCAACCAGGCTGTATTAGTACACACGCAACCGGATTGTATTAGTACACACGCAACCAGGCTGTATTAGTACACACGCAACCAGACTGTATTAGCGCACACGCAACCAGGCTGTATTAGTACACACGCAACCAGGCTGTATTAGTACACACGTAACCAGACTGTATTAGTACACATGCAACCAGGCTGTATTAGCACACATGCAACCAGGCTGTATTAGTGCACACGCAACCAGGCTGTATTAGTACACACGCAACCAAGCTGTATTAGTACACACGCAACCAGGCTGTATTAGTGCACACGCAACCAGGCTGTATTAGTACACACGCAACCAGGCTGTATTAGTGCACATGCAACCAGGCTGTATTAGTACACACGCAACCAGGCTGTATTAGGGCACACGCAACCAGGCTGTATTAGTACACACGCAACCAGGTGTTCTGGGTACACCAAAAAGAGATTGCAGCGCAAGTCTGCGCACGTGCTCAAGGATCTTTTGGAGCCGGGACCCGCCCACACTGGAACTACAACTACTACTACTACTACTTTTACTACTACTACTACTGCTGCTACTACTACTACTGCTACATGTATTGTACTACTACTACTACTACTACTACTACTACTACTACTACTACTACTACTACTACATGTATGTACGTCTACAGAGTTGGAGTCAGTTCATTGGAATGTGACCTCTGATCCAAAAGCAGATCTTATTTCTACTTAAAAATGTGACTAAACATTTTCTTTGGCACAAGACGACGTTGACTTCCACAAAATCAGTGACACAGAACCTCTGAGTGAGACCAAGACAAGACCGAGACCAGACCAAGACCAAACCAAGACGAGATTGAGATGAGAACAAGACGAGACCAAGATGGGACCAAGATCAGGGTCTGGTCTGGTCTGGGTCAGTACCTCTGTCAGGGTCTGGTCTGGTCTGGGTCAGTACCTCGGTCTGGGTCTATTCTGGTCTGGTCTGGGTCAGTACCTCTGTCAGGGTCTGGTCTGGGTCAGTACCTCGGTCAGGGTCTATTCTGGTCTGGTCTGGGTCAGGACCTCGGTCAGGGTCTGGTAAGTAGTAAGTAGTAAGTAAGCTTTATTTATATACCGCCTTTCACAGACCAGAGTCACAAAGCGGTTTACAATTGTTATTTTTTTTTTTGAGCACTTGTCCTCTCACTCCACACAGAGATGGGAGCGGGGTCGCCGAACAGGAGGCGCATGCCATACCTATTGTACATATTTTTAGTGGCAGGGGAAACCGGAGTACCCGGAGGAAACCTACGCAGACACGGGGAGAACATGCAAACTCCACTCAGAAAGGCCATGGTTCCGGGATTCGAACCCAGGACCTTCTTGCTGAGAGGCGAGAGTGCTATCCACTCAGCCACCGTGCCGCCGTGCCGCCCGACTGGTCTGGGTCAGTACCTCGGTCAGGGTCTGGTCTGGTCTGGGTCAGTACCTCGGTCAGGGTCTGGTCTGGTCTGGGTCAGTACCTCGGTCAGGGTCTGGTCTGGTCTGGGTCAGTACCTCTGGTCAGGGTCTGGTCTGGTCTGGTCTGGGTCAGTACCTCGGTCAGGGTTGCAGATCTCCAAGGCCAGCTGGTTCTCCAGGTTCTTGAGTCCGTCGAAGTTCCGCTCAGAGAAGACCCGCTCTGGGTCTCCACTGATCTCCAACAGCTGCGTGGTGTTAGCGTCCACCAGCCCGATAGCATAGACCCGCACCCCACTGTCCCGCAGCCGCTGAGGACCAGAGGTTAGAGACCTTAGAGCTGTGTGGGCCTCTGAGGACCAGAGGTTAGAGACCTTAGAACTGTGTGGACCTCTGAGGACCAGAGGTTAGAGACCTTAGAGCTGTATGGGCCTCTGAGGACCAAATGTTAGAGACCTTAGAGCTGTGTGGACCTCTGAGGACCAGAGGTTAGAGACCTTAGAGCTGTGTGGGCCTCTGAAGACCAGAGGTTAGAGACCTTAGAGCTGTGTTGGCCTCTGAGGACCAGAGGCTAGAGACCTTAGAGCTGTGTGGACCTGTGAGGACCAGAGGTTAGAGACCTTAGAGCTGTGTTGGCCTCTGAGGACCAGAGGGTAGAGACCTTAGAGCTGTGTGGGCCTCTGAGGACCAAATGTTAGAGACCTTAGAGCTGTGTGGACCTCTGAGGACCAGAAGATAGAGACCTTAGAGCTGCTCAGCTCTAGGACCATAAACGACCACTGAAACTCACACTCGTTCTGGTCCATTGCTGTGACGTCCAGTATTGTAAATGTCAATATGACAACTTCACCTCTGACCCCTGACCTCATCCTGGGCCTCTCTGACCTCTGACCCTTGACCTCATCCTGGGCCTCTCTGACCTCTGACCCCTGACCTCACCTTGGCATTCTCCTTGACCTCGTCCTGGGCCTCTCCGTCGGTGATGACCACCAGCCTCTGTGTGAGGGCGGGGCGCCCCCCTCTGGCGGAGGTGAAGTACTGCTGAGCAAAGGCCAGGGCCTCTCCTGTGTGGGTCCCGCCCCCGACCTGTCTCATGGTGTCTACGGCAGACACCAGCTGGTCTTTGGTGAAGAACTGGTTCAGAGGGAACTGGACCTGCTGCTCCGTGCTGAACTGGATCACCCCGAAGTGCACATGGTCCGGTCCCACAGAGGACTTCCCGATCACACTCTTCATGAACTCCTTCATCTTCTCATAGTCCTTGGGGTAAATGCTACCAGAACTGTCCACCAGGAAGACCAGGTCTCCAGTGGCGTCCTGGCAGACTGAGGAGAAAGGAACACATGGTCCTCACATGGTCTTCACATGGTCCTGAAGGTCTAGTCAGCTGAGGAATACTGGCTGTACCTAATCAAATGAGGCCCTGCTGTCCTGGTCATGTCACCTGGTCCTGTCACCTGGTCCTGGTCTTACCGCTGGTGGAGCAGATGTCGGTGATGATGTCGTCCTTGATGGGCTTCAGAGCATCAAAGTTATAAACGAAGAACATCTTGCTGGTGTCTCCTGAGATCTGCAGCAACTGGTCCTGGTCCGCGCTCTTCACTCCGACGGCGTAGATGGTCACGCCCTCAGACCTCAGGGCAGAGGCCGAGGCCTGGACCTCATCTGTGGACTTACCATCTGTGATGACGATCAGGTACTCTCGGACCTGCGGGGGGAGAGAGGAGGTGAGAGGGGAGGGGAGAGAGGAGGAGGTGAGAGGGGAGGGGAGGGGGGAGGAGGTGAGACGGGAGGGGAGAGAGGAGAGAGAGGAGGAGGTGAGAGGGGAGGAGGAGAGAGGGGAGGGGAGAGAGGAGGGAAGAGAGGAGAGAGAGGAGGAGGTGAGAGAGGAGGAGGTGAGAGGGGAGGGGGGAGGAGGGGAGAGAGGAGAGAGAGGAGGAGGTGAGAGAGGAGGGGAGAGAGGAGGAGGTGAGAGAGGGGAGGGGAGAGACCTGAGAAGGTGAGGAAAGACACCTACAACCTTGGCTGGTCACACCTGGTGTCGGTCCCACCTGGTAAAGGTCTCACCTGGTGTCGGTCCCACCTGGTAAAGGTCTCACCTGGTAGAGGTCCCACATGGTATATGTACCACCTGGTGTAGGTCTCACTTGGTGTCAGTCTCACCTGGTATATGTACCACCTGGTGTAGGTCTCACTTGGTATAGGTCTCACCTGGTATAGGTATCACCTGGTACAGGTCTCACCTGGTGTCAGTCTCACCTGGTGTCGGTCTCACCTGGTATAGGTCTCACCTGGTATAGGTCACACCTGGTAAAGGTCCCACCTGGTATATGTACCACCTGGTGTAGGTCTCACTTGGTATAGATCTCACCTGGTGTCGGTCTCACCTGGTATAGGTCTCACCTGGTGTCGGTCTCACCTTGTGCCCGCGGCTGGCCGCTGCCCTCTTGAACACTGGTCCCATGAAGGTCAGGGCCTTCCCGGTCTCGGTCCCGCCCCCGACCTGCCGGATACCCAGGACCGCAGCCTCCAGGGACTTGGCGTCAGAGAAGGCGTTTAGGTCGAACTCCAGCTCAGGATCATCCGCGAACTTAGCCACGCCCAGACGCACATGGTCCGGACCAAACCGGAACGTCTGGAGGAACTCCAGGATGAACTTCTTCATGTCGTGGAAATCTGAGGGATAGATGCTTCCGGAATGGTCTATGAGGAAGAAGATGTCGGCCTCGTCTGTCTGAGCACAGCCTGAGGAGAGACCAGGGGAGAGACCAGGTGAGAGACCAGGGGAGAGACCAGGTGAAAGACCAGGGGAGAGACCAGAGGAGAGACCAGGGGAGAGACCAGGAGAGAGACCAGGGGAGAGACCAGAGGAGAGACCAGGGGAGAGACCAGGAGAGAGACCAGGGGAGAGACCAGAGGAGAGACCAGGAGAGAGACCAGGGGAGAGACCAGGGGAGAGACCAGGTGAGAGACCAGGGGTGTGTGTGTGTGTGTGTGTCTCTGTGTGTGTGTGTGTGTGTGTGTGTGTGTGTGTGTGTGTGTGTCTGTCTCTCTCTGTGTGTGTGTGTGTCTGTCTCTGTGTGTGTGTGTCTGTCTGTCTGTGTGTGTGTGTCTCTCTGTGTGTGTCTGTGTCCCTGTCTGTGTCTGTGTCTCTGTGTGTGTGTGTGTGTGTGTGTGTGTGTGTGTGTCTGTGTCTCTCTCTGTGTGTGTGTGTGTGTGTGTCTGTGTCTCTCTGTGTGTGTCTCTGTGTGTGTGTGTGTCTGTGTCTCTGTCTGTGTGTGTGTGTCTGTGTGTGTCTGTGTCTCTGTGTGTGTGTGTGTCTGTCTGTGTGTGTGTGTCTGTCTGTGTGTGTGTCTGTGTCTCTGTCTGTGTGTGTGTGTGTGTGTGTGTACCCTCTCTGATCCCTGATTGCCGTGACGACACACTGATGGCCTCCCGGAGGATGTTGTGACAGAGTGTTTTCTGCAGAACTTGTTTCACAGACTTGAGTTTAGAGAAACTGTCCACGATGAACGTGTGTTTTGGCGCCGGATACGACGCCATTTTGTGCAGCTCCTGCTTGTCGGCTTTTTTCACTCCCAGCGCATACACAGTCACACCAGCTCTGCGAAGCTCCGCCCCTGCAGCACCCACGTCATCCTGAGGGGGGCAGAGGGGAGCATGAGACCAGAGAGAGACCAGAGAGAGACCAGAGACCAGACCAGAGAGAGAGACCAGAGAGAGACCAGAGAGAGACCAGAGAGAGACCAGAGAGAAGTAAGTAATCTTTATTTATATACCGCCTTTTCACTGCACATCGGAGTCTCAAAGCGGTTTACAATTGTTATTTTTGGGAGCAGGGGTGCCAGTACAGGAGGCACATGCCAGACCTTTTGTACATATTTTTAGTGGTAGGGGAAACCGGAGCACCCGGAGGAAACCTACGCAGACACGGGGAGAACATGCAAACTCCACTCAGAAAGGCCCTGGTCCAACCGGGATTCGAACCCAGGACCTTCTTGCTGAGAGGCAAGAGTGCTATCCACTCAGCCACCGTGCCGCCCAGAGAGAGACCAGAGAGAGACTAGAGAGAGAGACCAGAGGCACACGAGAGAGAGACCAGAGAGAGAGACCAGAGAGAGACCAGAGAGAGAGACCAGAGAGAGAGACCAGAGAGAGACCAGAGAGAGACCAGAGAGAGAGACCATAGAGAGACTAGAGAGAGAGACCAGAGAGAGAGACTAGAGAGAGACCAGAGAGAGACTAGAGAGAGACTAGAGAGAGACCAGAGAGAGACCATAGAGAGAGACCAGAGGGAGACTAGAGAGAGAGACCAGAGAGAGACCAGAGAGAGACTAGAGAGAGAGACCAGAGAGAGACCAGAGAGAGACCAGAGAGAGACCAGAGAGAGACCAGAGAGGGACCAGAGAGAGACCAGAGAGAGACCATAGAGAGAGACCATAGAGAGACTAGAGAGAGACGAGAGAGAGACCAGAGAGAGACCAGAGAGAGACTAGAGAGAGAGACCAGAGAGAGACCAGAGAGAGACCATAGAGAGAGACCAGAGAGAGACTAGAGAGAGAGACCAGAGAGAGACCAGAGAGAGACCAGAGAGAAACTAGAGAGAGACCGGAGAGAGACCATAGAGAGAGACCAGAGAGAGAGACCAGAGAGAGACCAGAGAGAGACCAGAGAGAGACCAGAGAGAGAGACCAGAGAGAGAGACCAGAGAGAGAGACCAGAGAGAGACCAGAGAGAGACCAGAGAGAGACCATAGAGAGACTAGAGAGAGACTAGAGAGATAGACCAGAGAGAGACCAGAGAGAGAGACCAGCGAGAGAGACCAGAGGGAGACCAGAGAGAGACTAGAGAGAGACCATAGATAGAGACCAGAGAGAGACTAGAGAGAGACCAGAGAGAGACCATAGATAGAGACCAGAGAGAGACCATAGATAGAGACCAGAGATAGACTAGAGAGAGAGACCAGAGAGAGACCAGAGAGAGACTAGAGAGAGACCAAAGCGAGACCAGAGAGAGACTAGAGAGAGAGACCAGAGAGAGACCAGAGAGAGACCAGAGAGAGACTAGAGAGAGAGACCAGAGGCACACCAGAGAGAGACCAGAGCGAAACAAGAGTCGTCTTCTTTACATACGGCTCATATGAGAGTGGGCTCTAGTCCGAGACCAACCTGAGACTGTCCGTCGGTGATGACCACTGCCACCTGCTGGACGCCTTTGCCCATGCGGCTGCCGCGCTCCGCCCTGAAGATGGTGTCTCTGGTGAAGTTCAGGGCCTTCCCGGTGCTGGTGCGTCCCCCATGGTACGGCAGGATCTTCAGGAATCTGAGGAGGTCCGTCTTGTTGCTGAAGCTGTCCAGAAAGACCTGCGCCGTGGGCCGGTCGTTGTAGGTGACCACGCCCACTCGGACACGGTTAGGCGCCACCTCCAGCCCGCTCACCACGGAGTGAAGGAACCGCCGCACCAGCTGGAAGTTAGGAGTCCCTATGCTCTCAGATTCATCTACTATGAAGACCACGTCAGCCAGGCGGGCGGAGGAGCAGTCTGAGGAGAGAGGAGGAGGCGCAGTGAGAGGAGGAACAGTGTGTGGAGAGAGGAGGAGGCGCAGTGAGAGGAGGAGTGTGAGGAGAGAGGAGGAGGCGCAGTGAGAGGAGGAGCAGTGTGTGGAGAGAGGAGGAGGAGCAGTGAGAGGAGGAGTGTGAGGAGAGAGGAGGAGGCGCAGTGAGAGGAGGAGCAGTCTGAGGAGAGAGGAGGAGGCGCAGTGAGAGGAGGAGCAGTGTGTGGAGAGAGGAGGAGGCGCAGTGAGAGGAGGAGTGTGAGGAGAGAGGAGGAGGCGCAGTGAGAGGAGGAGCAGTGAGAGGAGAGAGGAGGAGGCGCAGTGAGAGGAGGAGCAGTCTGAGGAGAGAGGAGGAGGCGCAGTGAGAGGAGGAGCAGTGTGTGGAGAGAGGAGGAGGCGCAGTGAGAGGAGGAGCAGTCTGAGGAGAGAGGAGGAGGCGCAGTGAGAGGAGGAGCAATGTGAGGAGAGAGGAGGAGGTGCAGTGAGAGGAGTGTGAGGAGAGAGGAGGAGGAGCAGTGAGAGGGGGAGTGTGAGGAGAGAGGAGGAGGAACAGTGAGAGGAGGAGCAGTGTGTGGAGAGAGGAGGAGGCGCAGTGAGAGGAGGAACAGTGTGAGGAGAGAAGAGGAGTGTGTGTGTGTGTGTCTGTGTGTGTGTGTGTGTGTGTCTGTGTTGTGTGCGTCTGCGTGTGTGTGTGTGTTTGTATGTGTGGTGTGTGTGTGTATGTGTGGTGTGTGTGTGTGTGTGTGTGTGCGTGCGTCTGTGTGTGTGTGTATGTGTGGTGTGTGTGTGTGTGTGTGTGTGTGCGTCTGTGTGTGTGTGTGTGTGTGCATGGCGCCGTGGCAAGAGCTCTGGTGTGTGTCTGGTGCACACTGGGGTAGTCTTGCACAGTTTTTCCAATGTGGTTTTACTGCAAATGGCAAATAAATGAATCTGAATCTGAATGTGTGGTGTGTGTGTGTATGTGTGGTGTGTGTGTGTGTATTTGTGGTGTGTGGTGTTTGTGTGTGTGTGTGTGTATGTGTGGTGTGTGTGTGTATGTGTGTACCTCCTATGACAGCCGAGTCCACTTCCTGTGTCTTGAACAGAGTCATCAGGTTGGTTGCCAGGTTGGGCTGGAGCTGGTAGACTTGCTGCGGACTGGCGATGACTTTGAGCTCGCTCAGTGGCGCCCCCTGGCTGAGGCCGACCACACTGACGCCAGAGGACCTCAGCAGACGGGACGCTCTATACACAGAGTCAGCCGATGCAGTACCACTCACCACCACCAGGAACTGTCTGTACCCCAGGGCTGCACGGCCCCCAGCAGCCGGGGTGAAGAAGTGCTGAGAGACACAGGTACATGTCAGCACAGGTACAGCACACAGGTACATGTGAGGACACAGGTACATGTGAGCACACTGGTACAGCACAGGTACAGCACACAGGTACGACACACACTCACGTTACCCAGAAACATAGAACTGTGTAAACTAAAACAGACCTCAGCTGATAGAGAACCTGACAGAGAACCTACAGAGAACCTGACAGAGAACCTACAGAGAACCTACAGAGAACCTACAGAGAACCTGACAGAGAACTTGACAGAGAACCTACAGAGAACCTACAGAGAACCTGACAGAGAACCTACAGATAACCTACAGAGAACCTACAGAGAACCTACAGAGAACCTGACAGAGAACTTGACAGAGAACCTACAGAGAACCTACAGAAAACGTAACAGAGAACCTGACAGAGAACCTACAGAGAAACTGAAAGAAAACTTGACAGAGAACCTAACAGAGAACCTGACAGAGAACCTGACAGAGAACTTAACAGAGAACCTACAGAGAACTTGACAGAGAACCTGACAGAGAACCTACAGATAACCTACAGAGAACCTACAGAGAACCTGACAGAGAACCTACAGAGAACCTACAGACAACTTGACAAAGAACTTGACAGAGAACCTGACAGAGAACCTACAGAGAACCTGACACAGAACCTGACAGAGAACCTACAGAGAACCTACAGAGAACCTACAGAGAACCTGACAGAGAACCTGACAGAGAACCTACAGAGAACCTACTGAGAACCTGACAGAGAACCTACAGAGAACCTGTGGATGTGTCTCTTGTTCCTGAACTTTTTTCTTGTTAAATCAGTTTTTTATAAATCCACTTTAGTGAATAAAACTCTCTGTTGCTCTGGTTGGTCAGAACGCTGCCCTCTGATTGGTCAGAACGCTGCCAATCGGTTCTGCTGATCTTCGGTGCCGTGTACCTGTGCTGCGTACTCCAGGGCCGCCCCGAGGTTGCGTTGTTCGTTCGGCTGCAGTTTCCGGGTTCGGATTCGCCGGACGTCGTTCAGAGTCTGTTCTTTGGTTTGAGTCGTGTTCAGCAGAAACTCCACCTTCACCGAAGACCCGTACTGAGCCACGCCCACTCTGTGTGCTGCCGTGGCAACGGGGAGGGAGGTCAGGAGGCGGTTCATCAGCCCCCGCACCTGAGGACGTACAACACACACAGTCACACAACAGTAACACAACAGTCAAACAACAGTCACACAAGTGTAACACACACAGCAACACACACACACACAGCAACACACACAGCAACACAACAGTAACACACACAGCAACACAACAGTAACACAACAGTCGAACAACAGTCACACAACTGTAACACACACAGCAACACACACACACACAGTAACACAACTGACACACACAGACACACACACACACACACCTGCTGGAACTCCTGCGCAGAGAGGCCACTGTCGACCAGGAAGAAGATGTCGGCAAACTTCTCAGAGAGCGCTGTAAACAACACAACATGTAAACAACAACACAGGACCAGCAGAGACAGGACCAGCAGAGACAGGACCAGAGGAGACAGGACCAGCAGAGACAGGACCAGCAGAGCCTCACCCTGCCGTGTGTCCTCGGCGGACACGCAGACCGTCTGCAGGAGACCCTCCGTGAGCCGCTGCAGAGCCTGGTACGAGTCAATCTTCAGCAGGAACCGTTCCTGAGGCTGAGACGCGATGTCTCTGAGCTGAGCCTCGTTGGACTGTCCCACTCCGATGGCGAACACTAGGACCCCGAGGCGCCGCAAGAGGAGGGAGGATGCCTGGACCTGAAGACACCAGGGATTAGACCAGACCAGAGACCAGACCAGAGACCAGAGAGAGACCAGAGACCAGACCAGAGACCAGAGAGAGACCAGAGACCAGACCAGACCAGAGACCAGACCAGAGACCAGAGAGAGACCAGAGACCAGACCAGAGACCAGAGACCAGAGAGAGACCAGAGACCAGAGCAGAGACCAGACACCAGAGAGAGACCAGAGACCAGAGAGAGACCAGAGACAAGAGCAGAGACCAGACCAGAGACCAGAGAGAGACCAGACCAAAGACCAGAGACCAGAGACAGACCAGACCAGAGACCAGACCAGAGACCAGAGACCAGACCAGACCCGAGACCAGAGACCAGACCAGAGACTAGAGACCAGGGACTAGAGACCAGAGACAGAGACCAGAGGCCAGACCAGAGACCAGAGACAGAGACCAGACCAGAGAGAGAGACCAGAGAGAGACCAGAGAGCGACTAGAGAGAGACCAGAGAGAGACCAGAGACCAGACCAGAGACCAGAGAGAGACCAGAGAGAGACCAGAAAAGACCAGTGAGAAACCAGAGAGAGGGACTAGAGAGAAGAACATACAGTTTGTTCTCTCAGTTCTGGTGCAGAATTCTAAACACATTTCATTGAGACACACATGGTCCGTGTTCGGTCACACATGTTTTGGGGCTGTTTTCCAGATGATCAGAACGAGACCAAAAAACTGCAGCAGTATATTGGTCACACTGCTACTGTAGAGACCAGAGAGAAACCAGAGAGAGACCAAAGAGACACCAGAGAGAGACCAGAGAGAGAGACCAGAGAGAGAGAACAGAGAGAGAGACCAGAGAGAGAGACCAGAGAGAGACCAGAGAGAGACCAGAGAGACAGACCAGAGAGAGAGAACAGAGAGAGAGACCAGAGAGAGACCAGAGAGAGACCAGAGAGACAGACCAGAGAGAGAGACCAGAGAGAGAGACCAGAGAGAGACAAGAGAGAGAGACCAGAGAGAGACCAGAGAGAGAGACTAGAGAGAGAGATCAGAGAGAGACCAGAGAGAGACCAGAGAGAGACCAGAGAGAGACCAGAGAGAGAGAGAGAGAGACCAGAGAGAGACCAGAGAGACAAACCAGAGAGAGACCAGAGAGAGAGACCAGAGAGAGAGACTAGAGAGAGACCAGAGAGAGACCAGAGAGAGAGACCAGAGAGAGTCCAGAGAGAGAGACCAGAGAGAGAGACCAGAGAGAGAGACCAGGGAGAGACCAGAGAGAGACCAGAGAGAGAGACCAGAAAGAGACCAGAGAGAGACCAGAGAGACCAGAGAGAGACCCAAGAGAGACCAGAGAGAGACCAGAGAGAGACCAGAGAGAGACCAGAGAGAGACCAGAGAGAGACCAGAGAGACACCAGAGAGAGACCAGAGAGAGACCAGAGAGAGACCCGGGAGAGACCAGAGAGAGACCAGAGAGACAGACCAGAGAGACCAGAGAGGGACCCAAGAGCAGACCAGAGAGAGACCAGAGAGAGACCAGAGAGACCAGAGAGAGACCAGAAAGAGAGACCAGAGAGAGACCAGAGAGGGAGACTAGAGAGAGACTCTGAGAGAGAGACCAGAGAGAGAGACTCTCCAGAGAGAGAGACTAGAGAGAGACTCTCTCTCTCTGGAGACCAGAGAGAGACCAGAGAGAGAGACCAGAGAGACCAGAAAGAGACCCAAGAGAGACCAGAGAGAGACCAGAGAGACCAGAGAGAGACCTCTCTCTCTCTCTCTGGTCTCTCTCTCTCTCTCTCTGGTCTCTCTCTCTGGTCTCTCTCTCCCTCTGGTCTCTCTCTCCAGAGAGATGATCTCTCTCTGGTCTCTCTCTCTGGTCTCTGGTCTCTCTCTCTCTGGTGTCTCTCTCTCTCTGGTCTCTCTCTCTCTGGTCTCTCTCTCTCTCTCTCTCTCTCTGGTCTCTCTCTCTGGTCTCTCTCTCTCTGGTCTCTCTCTCTCTATGGTCTCTCTCTGGTCTCTCTATGGTCTCTCTCTGGTCTCTCTCTCTATGGTCTCTCTCTCTGGTCTCTCTCTCTCTCTTGGTCTCTCTCTCTCTCTCTGGTCTCTCTCTCTGGTCTCTCTCTCTCTGGTCTCTCTCTCTGGTCTCTCTCTGGTCTCTCTTTCTGGTCTCTCTCTCTCTGGTCTCTCTCTCTCTCTCTGGTCTCTCTCTCTCTCTCTGGTCTCTCTCTCTGGTCTCTCTCTCCCTCTGGTCTCTCTCTCTCTCTGGTCTCTCTCTCTCTCTGGGTCTCTCTCTCTCTCTGGTCTCTGGTCTCTCTCTCTCTGGTCTCTCTCTCTCTGGTCTCTCTCTCTGGTCTCTCTCTCTCTGGTCTCTCTCTCTCTGGTCTCTCTCTCTCTCTCTGGTCTCTCTCTCTCTCTGGTCTCTCTCTCTCTCTGGTCTCTCTCTCTCTCTGGTCTCTCTCTCTCTGGTCTCTCTCTCTCTGGTCTCTCTCTCTATGGTCTCTCTCTCTATGGTCTCTCTCTCTATGGTCTCTCTCTCTCTCTCTCTCTCTCTGGTCTCTCTCTCTCTGGTCTCTCTCTGGTCTCTCTCTCTCTGGTCTCTCTCTCTCTGGTCTCTCTCTCTCTGGTCTCTCTCTCTCTGGTCTCTCTCTCTCTGGTCTCTCTCTCTCTGGTCTCTCTCTGGTCTCTCTCTTTCTCTGGTCTCTCTCTGGTCTGGTTCTGATTAACCACATCTGGAGTCTGCAGTAATGATCTTGTTTGTTCTGAGGTCGAAGCCAAAAGCAAGAATTTAACAAGAAAATAAACCACTTCCAAGTGTAAACAATTATGTAAACATGTGACAAGGACCATGGACAGAGACAGAGACAGAGACAGAGACAGAGACAGAGACAGAGGCAGAGACAGAGGCAGAGGCAGAGGCAGAGAGGCAGAGAGGCAGAGAGACAGAGACAGAGGCAGAGGCAGAGACAGAGGCAGAGGCAGAAAGACAGAGACAGAGGCAGAGGCAGAGACAGAGACAGAGGCAGAGGAGACAGAGCAGAGGCAGAGGCAGAGGCAGAGGCAGAGGCAGAGAGGCAGAGAGACAGAGGCAGAGACAGAGGCAGAGGCAGAGGCAGAGGCAGAGAGACAGAGGCAGAGGCAGAGAGACAGAGGCAGAGACATAGGCAGAGGCAGAGACAGAGGCAGAGACAGAGGCAGAGGCAGAGGCAGAGACAGAGGCAGAGGCAGAGGCAGAGAGACAGAGACATAGACAGAGGCAGAGGCAGAGGCAGAGGCAGAGACAGAGACAGAGACAGAGGCAGAACCAGAGGCAGAGGCAGAGAGACAGAGACAGAGAGAGAGACAGAGGCAGAGACAGAGACAGAGACAGAGACAGAGACAGAGACAGAGACAGAGAGGCAGAGAGACAGAGGCAGAGAGACAGAGGCAGAGACAGAGGCAGAGGCAGAGGCAGAGGCAGAGAGACAGAGGCAGAGGCAGAGAGACAGAGGCAGAGACAGAGGCAGAGGCAGAGGCAGAGACAGAGGCAGAGACAGAGGCAGAGGCAGAGGCAGAGACAGAGGCAGAGGCAGAGGCAGAGAGACAGAGACATAGACAGAGGCAGAGGCAGAGACAGAGGCAGAGACAGAGGCAGAGGCAGAGACAGAGGCAGAACCAGAGGCAGAGGCAGAGAGACAGAGACAGAGACAGAGAGAGAGACAGAGGCAGAGAGAGAGACAGAGGCAGAGACAGAGACAGAGGCAGAGACAGAGACAGAGGCAGAGACAGAGACAGAGGCAGAGACAGAGGCAGAGACAGAGACAGAGACAGAGACAGAGGCAGAGGCAGAGGCAGAGACAGAGGCAGAGGCAGAGGCAGAGGCAGAGGCAGAGACAGAGGCAGAGGCAGAGGCAGAGGCAGAGGCAGAGAGGCAGAGAGACAGAGGCAGAGACAGAGGCAGAGGCAGAGAGACAGAGGCAGAGGCAGAGAGACAGAGGCAGAGACATAGGCAGAGGCAGAGACAGAGGCAGAGACAGAGGCAGAGGCAGAGGCAGAGGCAGAGGCAGAGGCAGAGACAGAGGCAGAGGCAGAGGCAGAGGCAGAGAGACAGAGACATAGACAGAGGCAGAGGCAGAGACAGAGGCAGAGGCAGAGGCAGAGGCAGAGGCAGAGGCAGAGGCAGAGACAGAGGCAGAGGCAGAGACAGAGACAGAGGCAGAGGAGGCAGAGGCAGAGAGACAGAGACAGAGAGAGAGACAGAGGCAGAGACAGAGAGAGAGACAGAGACAGAGACAGAGACAGAGGCAGAGACAGAGGCAGAGAGGCAGAGAGACAGAGGCAGAGACAGAGGCAGAGGCAGAGGCAGAGAGACAGAGGCAGAGGCAGAGAGACAGAGGCAGAGACAGAGGCAGAGGCAGAGGCAGAGACAGAGGCAGAGACAGAGGCAGAGGCAGAGGCAGAGACAGAGGCAGAGGCAGAGGCAGAGGCAGAGGCATAGACAGAGGCAGAGACAGAGGCAGAGACAGAGGCAGAGGCAGAGACAGAGGCAGAACCAGAGGCAGAGGCAGAGAGACAGAGACAGAGAGAGAGACAGAGGCAGAGAGAGAGACAGAGGCAGAGACAGAGAGAGAGACAGAGACAGAGACAGAGGCAGAGACAGAGACAGAGACAGAGACAGAGGCAGAGGCAGAGGCAGAGACAGAGGCAGAGGCAGAGGCAGAGGCAGAGGCAGAGACAGAGGCAGAGGCAGAGGCAGAGACAGAGGCAGAGGCAGAGGCAGAGGCAGAGAGACAGAGACATAGACAGAGGCAGAGGCAGAGACAGAGGCAGAGGCAGAGGCAGAGGCAGAGGCAGAGGCAGAGGCAGAGGCAGAGACAGAGGCAGAACCAGAGGCAGAGGCAGAGAGACAGAGACAGAGAGAGAGACAGAGGCAGAGACAGAGAGAGAGACAGAGACAGAGACAGAGACAGAGGCAGAGAGGCAGAGAGACAGAGGCAGAGACAGAGGCAGAGGCAGAGGCAGAGGCAGAGAGACAGAGGCAGAGGCAGAGAGACAGAGGCAGAGACAGAGGCAGAGGCAGAGGCAGAGACAGAGGCAGAGACAGAGGCAGAGGCAGAGGCAGAGACAGAGGCAGAGGCAGAGGCAGAGAGACAGAGACATAGACAGAGGCAGAGGCAGAGACAGAGGCAGAGACAGAGGCAGAGGCAGAGACAGAGGCAGAACCAGAGGCAGAGGCAGAGAGAGAGACAGAGGCAGAGACAGAGAGAGAGACAGAGACAGAGACAGAGACAGAGGCAGAGACAGAGACAGAGACAGAGACAGAGGCAGAGGCAGAGGCAGAGGCAGAGACAGAGGCAGAGGCAGAGGCAGAGGCAGAGGCAGAGACAGAGGCAGAGACAGAGGCAGAGGCAGAGGCAGAGGCAGAGAGACAGAGACATAGACAGAGAGGCAGAGGCAGAGGCAGAGGCAGAGGCAGAGGCAGAGGCAGAGACAGAGACAGAGGCAGAACCAGAGGCAGAGGCAGAGAGACAGAGACAGAGAGAGAGACAGAGGCAGAGACAGAGAGAGAGACAGAGACAGACAGAGACAGAGGCAGAGAGGCAGAGAGACAGAGGCAGAGACAGAGGCAGAGGCAGAGGCAGAGAGACAGAGGCAGAGGCAGAGAGACAGAGGCAGAGACAGAGGCAGAGGCAGAGGCAGAGACAGAGGCAGAGACAGAGGCAGAGGCAGAGACAGAGGCAGAGGCAGAGGCAGAGAGACAGAGACATAGACAGAGGCAGAGGCAGAGACAGAGGCAGAGACAGAGGCAGAGGCAGAGACAGAGGCAGAACCAGAGGCAGAGGCAGAGAGACAGAGACAGAGAGAGAGACAGAGGCAGAGAGAGAGACAGAGGCAGAGACAGAGAGAGAGACAGAGACAGAGACAGAGACAGAGACAGAGACAGAGACAGAGGCAGAGGCAGAGGCAGAGGCAGAGGCAGAGGCAGAGGCAGAGGCAGAGGCAGAGGCAGAGACAGAGACAGAGACAGAGGCAGAGGCAGAGGCAGAGGCAGAGGCAGAGACAGAGGCAGAGGCAGAGGCAGAGACAGAGGCAGAGGCAGAGGCAGAGAGGCAGAGAGGCAGAGTCAGAGGCAGAGACAGAGCAGAGGCAGAGGCAGAGAGAGGCAGAGGCAGAGGCAGAGGCAGAGGCAGAGGCAGAGGCAGAGGCAGAGGCACCTCTCTTGTCCTTGGTGTGTGTGTGTACCTCTCTTGTCCTCGGGGTCCCCTCGTGGTCGCACCAGGTCGACCTGCCTTCCCATGATGCCGAGCGTGTGCAGTTGTATGACCCCGTTCTGAGCATGCTCAGTGTGACTCTGGTCCATGGACGCTTTAGCTTTGTGCGACTTCAGCAGGAAGTCTTTCAGAGCCAGAAGTTTGTCCTCCTCCTCCTCTGTCATGCCCTGGACACACAGACACAGACACAGACACAGACACACACACACACACACACACACAGACACAGACACACACACACAGACACTTGAGAGACTACACAATACTGTACATACTGACAGCGTAATGAGCCGTGGAGCTGTGTTTGGGTGAGTGAGTGTCGCACCGGGATCACAACAACACCAAGAGCACAACAGCACCGCAATCACAACAGCACCACAATCACAACAGCACTGAGCACCGCGATCACAACAGCACCGAGATCACAACAGCACCGCGATCACAACAGCACCGAGATCACAACAGCACCGGGATCACAACAGCACCGGGATCACAACAGCACCAAGATCACAACAGCACCGGGATCACAACAGCACCAAGATCACAACAGCACCAAGATCACAACAGCACCAAGATCACAACAGCACCGGGATCACAACAGCACCGGGATTAAAGAGTTTCCAGAATCAGAATCAATGTCTGGCCATAATAATAAATAAATGAATCTAAAGTGGCCGCAGTGTGTTTGATGTTGGAAGATCTTCAAAGCACACTATAAAAACAGATCAATCAGAAAAACTGTTGGATTTATATCTGGGGAAAAATAACACACACCAGAGACTGCACAGATGGACAGGGCTAACAAGCTAGCTCAATGCTAACCTGCTAGCTCAATGCTAACCTGCTAGCCCTATGGGGAAGTGCTCATGGTGAAGTCTGGCTCCTACTGACTTCCATGTAAAAGTAAACTAACTCAGTAACACACACACAGACACACACAGAAACAGACACACACACACAGAAACAGACACACACAGACACAGACACACACAGAAAAGGACACAGACTCACACACACAGACAAACACACACACAGAGAGACCAGAGAGAGTCCTGAGAGACCAGAGAGAGACCAGAGCGAGACCAGAGCGAGACCAGAGAGGTCTGGATTTGAATATACTGAATCTAATGGAGGTCTCCCATGTGGAACCATGTAAATCCTCGTTACTGGAACTGAAGGGTAATAAAACATGTTTGGAGTGAGGTGTTAGAAACCATGTACAGCTGCTGGTACCAACATATGACTAAAGCTCTGTGGAAGCACCATTCTGCCTCCTGGTGGACAGCTGCACAACTACACCTTATTCTGCTACAAAACACTGCTTTTATTATCAGTACAGTCGAAATTTCCCCACTGTGGGACGAATAAAGGAATTCTTATGCTTAAAACACTGTCAGAGGAAACATGAGGACATGTGGGGGGGGCGGGAGGGGGAGAAGAGGGGTGAGTGATGGGAGAGCCTGAATGATATATAAAGTATTTTAATTCATCAAAAAGGTGTGTATGATTATATGATTAGCCAGACCACATCTGGCATCTCTCTCTCACACACACACACACACAGACACACACACACACACACACACACACACGAATTTCGCTTTAGCTCTGACACAACAATTCTTGGCTTGCAGTCACGAGACGCATAAACTTCCGGTTGACGAAGTGGTGTCAGGTCAGCAAGAGTTGCTGCTGATATATGGAGAAAATGCAACTCTTCAGATATTTCATGACACTTTGAAGCTACTGTGGAGAAAGTTCTAACTCATCATTCTAACAATATGCACAAGGCAGAATTCTTCCACTACATGTTTTAGTAACATCAAGGTTGAAGCTACTGGCACCGCGGTAAATGCTAACATGCTAACATGCTAATAAGTCTCCTTTCCTCCGCTGTATGTTACTTACATTCTGTAACGTCTTTGTTCTGTCTCTACCATCGACAATAAAACATGTCTTCTGTCTGAATTAAAGACACGATCCTAGACTGTCATTTTCTTCACTTTAGATTCTAATCCTCGAGCTAGTGTTACAATCAAGCTTTTGCACTGCTAAACCAATGGTTTGGATAAACATGGATGCTGCAACTTTTCCATCTGTCTGTTGGTTCAGGAACTCAGAGTTGCTTCCGGCCATGGCCACAAGCTGCTAGGTCACGTTTTACCCTGGTCCTAAACAAATCCTGATTTAATATTTTTTTACACGTATACAACGCTCCCAACAGCTATTTCGCTTATCGCGTATCATGTATCATCATGTATCATGTATCACGTATCACGTATCACGTATCACGTATCATGTATCATGTATCATTTATTATGTATCATGTATCATGTATCATGTATCATGTATCATGTATCATTTATTATGTATCATGTATCATGTATTATGTATCTAGGACATGAGCCCATTGGACGAGCTCAGTGACGAAGAATCTTGTTTCTGATGTATATGTCTGGGAGGGTGTGTGTGGTTGTGTTTTGTTTTGTAAAAAACTGTGAATACAAAATGAATATATTGTTGAAAAATAAAGAAATGGTTAATGTCCTGAAGGACACATCCTGCATCGTACAGAGCCGTGTCAGTAACGATCGGTGAATGAACTCGTCATTCTCAACAGAACGATGCGTCTGTGGCTGTGTTCTTTTCAGGTCAGACATTCAGTGTTTATCGAAAACAACTCATACCTGACAATTCATTACATAAAGATGGGGATGTAATAACTGTACATTGTGACTCCATGGCTGGGTAAATAGATAATCCTTCGAGGTAAAAGCGTTTGCAGTGAAAAGTTAGCGAGACACTTTTCCTGCGTCTTTTCGTAAAGTCCTTAGTGCGAGGCTCTTTATTTATCTCTTCACGAGGAATCCTAAAGTATCCATTAAAGGTTTCACGATTCGATTGGTAAGAAAACTTAAAACAACACATGCAAAAGGCAGATTCAGACACGCTGCTCTAGTGAACAACGGGCTCGGCGACCACCGTGATACGCATACGTAATGAGGCGGACGTGACGTCAATGCAAGTAAGCAATAGCTCACTCTACTACTGTGTGTGTATCTGTGGTCCTGGTCCTGGTTTCGGTCCTGGTCCTAGTCCTGGTCTCGGCCCTGGACCTGGACTCACCTGGGACAGCAGCTTCTTCAGCAGCTGGGCCACCCCTGGGTCCTCGGGCTGTGGACACTCGGGCAGAGAGCCGCTGCGCTGCCTCTGCCTGAGCAGCAGGTGGCGGAACAGAGCAGAGATGTCTTTGGAGCGAAGAGTGTAGTCGAAGATAGAGCGAGACACAGGAGGCTTCAGGACGCTCAGGAGGACCAGCTCATTATCGATCTGAGACCAGAAGGAGACCGTGAGGGAGACCAGAGGGAGACCATGAGGACCAGCTCATTATTGATCTGAGACCAGAAGGAGACCGTGAGGGAGACCAGAGGGAGACCATGAGGACCAGCTCATTATTGATCTGAGACCAGAAGGAGACCGTGAGGGAGACCAGAGGGAGACCATGAGGACCAGCTCATTATTGATCTGAGACCAGAAGGAGACCGTGAAGGAGACCGTGAGGGAGACCAGAGGGAGACCGTGAGGACCAGCTCATTATTGATCTGAGACCACACGGAGACCGTGAGGGAGACCAGAGGGAGACCAGAGGGAGACCGTGATGACCAGCTCAGTATTGATCTGAGACCAGAGGGAGACCGTGGGGGAGACCAGAGGGAGACCAGAGGGAGACCGTGGGGACCAGCTCATTATCGATCTGAGACCAGAAGGAGACCGTGAGGGAGACCAGAGGGAGGCAGTGAGGACCAGCTCATTATCGATCTGAGACCAGAGGGAGACCGTGAGGACCAGCTCGTTATCGATCTGAGACCAGAGGGAGACCGTGAGGACCAGAGGGAGACCAGAGAGAGAGACCAGAGGGAGGCAGTAGTCACCTGTATGATGGGCTGGGTGAGGAAAGGGGTGAGGAGGGGGAGGCAGTAGTCACCTGTATGATGGGGTGAGGAGGGGGAGGCAGTAGTCACCTGTATGATGGGCTGGGTGAGGAAAGGGGTGAGGTGGGGGAGGAGCTTGCAGTAGACGTCGGCCACGTTCAGGTTTTTGGCGACGACGGTGATGAAGCCCACGGCACCATAACGGATCCACAGGTTTGGGTGACACAGGAACGGAGCTGCAACCAGAAGGACCATCAGAGAGACCATCAGAAAGACCAGGGGGAGACCAGGGGGGAGACCAGGGGGGAGACCAGGGGGGAAACCAGAGAGAGACCAGAGAGATCAGAGAGAGACCATGAGAGAGACCAGAGAGAGAGACCAGAGAGAGAGACCAGAGAGAGAGACCAGAGAGAGACCATGAGAGAGACCAGAGAGAGACCAGAGAGAGACCATGAGAGAGACCATGAGAGAGACCAGAGAGAGACCAGAGAGAGACCAGAGAGAGACCAGAGAGAGACCAGAGAGAGACCAAAGAGAGACCAGAGAGAGACCATGAGAGAGACCAGAGAGAGACCATGAGAGAGACCATGAGAGAGACCAGAGAGAGGGGAGGGCTCACCGGTGTCGCACACAAACTCGTTGATATGGTTCTTCTGCAGCAGGCCCAGGTCACACATGGTTGTCAGAGCGTTCAGAGCTTTGTAGATCACAAACTCCTCAGTGTCGCTCAGACCCTGCTGCAGCAGCGGCTTCAGGATCGACGAGCTCTGCCAGCCCACGTACGCCGCCACACCTGCCATGGGGCAAGTCAGAGGGTACATACCATGGGGCACATGTTAGAGCCATACCATGGGACACATGTTAGAGGGTACATATCATGGGACACATGTTAGAGGGTACATACCATGGGGCACATGTTAGAGGGTACATACCATGGGACACATGTTAGGGGGTCCATACCCCCGGTCTCTCCCCAGTCTCTCCCCGGTCTCTCCCCGGTCTCTCCCCGGTCTCTCCCCGGTCTCCCCCCGGTCTCTCCCCGGTCTCTCACTGGTCTCCCCTGGTCTCCCCTGGTCTCCCCTGCTCTTACCCACGATGGAGTGGAAGAAGGCGCCCCTGAGGTGCCAGTCGTTCTTGTCGTTGAGGAATGTGATCATGTGACTGAGCAGGACGTCGTTGGCCTTTTGTCGCCCGAAGAAGACGCAGAGACGAGTGATGCCGGTGTCCATCAGACTGTGCTTCACCATGTTCTCCGGGTCCGACAGCAGCGTCACCACCTTCTGCTGCACCATCTCATGGAGGGCCTGCAGCTCTGCACGGGGAGAACATGCAACATGAGAGAGGAGGGCCTGCAGCTCTGCACAGGGAGAACATGCAACATGAGAGAGGAGGGCCTGCAGCTCTGCACGGGGAGAACATGCAACATGAGACAGGAGAGCCTGCAGCTCTGCACAGGGAGAACATGCAACATGAGAGAGGAGAGCCTGCAGCTCTGCACAGGGAGAACATGCAACATGAGAGAGGAGGGCCTGCAGCTCTGCACGGGGAGAACATGCAACATGAGAGAGGAGAGCCTGCAGCTCTGCACAAGGAGAACATGCAACATGAGAGAGGAGGGCCTGCAGCTCTGCACGGGGAGAACATGCAACAAGAGAGAGGAGGGCCTGCAGCTCTGCACAGGGAGAACATGCAACATGAGAGAGGAGGGCCTGCAGCTCTGCACAGGGAGAACATGCAACATGAGAGAGGAGGGCCTGCAGCTCTGCACGGGGAGAACATGCAACATGAGACCATCAGAGAGGGAGACCAGAGGTGTAGGTGTGTTACCAGAAGTGTAGGTGTGTTACCAGAGGTGTAGGTGTGTTACCAGAGGTGTAGGTGTGATACTAGAAGTGTACTTGTGTTACCAGAGGCGTAGTTGTGTTACCAGAAGTGTAGTTGTGTTACCAGAGTCGTAGTTGTCGGAGCTCAGCTCCTCTTCCTGGTTCTGTCCCTGGTCACAGTTTGTCACATGGTTTTCCTGAACCAGCTCCAGGAACCGGAGAGCACTTTCTGCCAGGTGTGCGATGTTCTCTGAGGAGAGAGAGAGGCTGCATCAAGACCGGACCAGGACCGGACCAGGACCGGACCAGGACTGATCTATTACCTGCATAAGCAAGTCGTACGATCGTAGCTTCGTCTTGAGCCAACTGAGCGATTCCTGAAAGAGTTTAAACTGAGGTTAATGCCTGACTATGGTGTGGTCCCACCAGGGACGACATGGCACACAGACACACACACACACACAGACACACACACGTTTTTGTTACCTGGTGGGTCCCTTTGACAGGGCCGTTCAGAATGGGACCCATAGACATATTTACTGGGACTACTTTAAGTAATACAAAACAGTCAATAGAAAACAAACAACTCTTTTAAAGGAATTTGATTTTTGATTTTTTTTTCGAATTGCAGTGATTCTATTTTTGACATCGAATTTAATGCCACTCCATGTCCGATGTCTAAGGTCATCTGGTGAGGCATTAATGCAGGCCAGGCCAGGCCAGGCCAGGCAGTGAGACTTCCCAGGGACTTTTCCAGTCTGTATGAAAGGCGTCATGGTCTTCTCCACAGCCTTCACCTCAGATGCAGACCATGGCTTTCTTACACGTTCCAGGGAGAGAAATAAAAATATATTAGCAATATACACTCCCAGGGTTAGGACCAAGCAGCCTGGCTGTAATCCCCCAACTGGTACACTTACCAGAAGGGGCACTGCCACTACCATTGGGTGCATCTGGATGAATGGTTGAAGGTTCTTCGCTTGAAGTTTCTTTTAGCCCGTCCGTTTGTGAGAGGATCTCTACAGCTCTCCCTGTCGCACAGAAAATAAAAATACAAGTGGCCTTTAGGGGAAAAAAGTTATACATATTTTAATAATATCAAGAATTACCTTCAGGCTCAATTTGTATCTGGTCGAGGCTCTTTCCTTTGAATTCCGTCACTCTTCCCTGCTCCATGGCCATTAACACTTTGCTGATTTTGGCCAGCTCCAGTGTCCCCTCTGGTAGTCTGTAATATTGTCTGTGGATGCGAATGTCATGGCCGAGGAAGTTGGCTAGTATGTCCATTTCATTCTCTTTCATATTGAGAACTGTAGACATAGTAGCTATGTGCGTTCTAAGTTTGGTTGAGGATAGCATCTCTGGATGCACCGCACCACATTCTTTGGCTACCTGCCGTAGGGAGTCTGATCCCCTGATGTGGGTGTCTGCGCCCGGGCGGGAGAAGAAGTATGGGTTATGGTCAGAGATAGAACAGGCCCTTCTGTTCTCCACCAGCACCTCCATCCAAGCAATCATTTCAGGAGTCAAAAGAACCACCACTTTCCGACTTCTTTTCCCTTTAATTTCAATGCGTTGAAAATGCTGACACAGCTTTTTTCTCAAGTTGGGACAGTCCCAGAGCAATGTCAGAATGGATCCCAGTCTTACTTCTTAAGGTAAACGCTGTCAGTGGCATCTTTGAAACCTCACCTTCCCTTCTTCGATTGAAAATAATGACCTCACAAAGAGTCAAAACTGCCAGTTTAGACCAATGCTTAGACGTTGGCTCACTTATTAGGGTTTGCACATATTCAGGTCGACATACCTCGATATGTGCATGCATGGCTCTAACGTCCTCAGTCAGAGGGAGCAGGTCCGGAGTGTTCCACTTGGCTTGCCGGAGGGTCTGTAGGGCAGCAGAAGAAACACAGACGTCCCACCTCTTCTCAAAAAGCAGCCGGCTTCGTTGGAGGTTTTTAATAAATAGTTCATCAACACAATGCTCCATTTTTGAGTCACATTCAAGAATATCTGCTAGCTTTCTGAGGCTATGGCCGAGTTTGAGGGCCAAGGATGGAGTCTTGTATTGATTTGTTTCCTCATCATATCCAGCCACAGACCTGACTGCATCAATCACATGGTTAAAGTTGGAAGGAATAAAAAAATCCTTCATTGTTTTCAGTTTCCCTGCGGTTTTTGCTTCGTTAATTAACCTACCGACTTCTCTCATTTTCTGCCTAATGTAATCATACTTAGTCTTATCATGCCCGTGTTTTAAGTACAGGTGCTCTCCGAGTCTCAGAATCCCCTTTTCTGCTTTGACAACACCCGTGACCTCATCCTGATGCATTGCCCAAATTAAAGACCACAGCTTTTTGCTGATGCCCTCCGGTACAGGCTGGGCTAGGGAGCAGAGGGACTGGACCCTACTTCTACCTGGTTTAGCCTGGGCATCTTTCTGTGAAAGCCGGCACCTGGCCACATGCCTCCACAGCGACTTTCGCTTAAGCAATGCCCCACAGTCTATACAGTGCAAAAACTCACTGGATTTAACTGGGGAATTTGGCTGTTTAGCTGGGACTAAAGTTCCAATGCCGGCCTTTAAAACCTCAAAATTGTGCTCACGGTTTCCACTATTCCTGATCAAATCAAAGTGAAGTTTACGTGCTTTAGATTTCACAGGTAGAGCCAATGCTCTGGCTACGTCACTTTCATTTCCATGTTTTCTAGTCAAATGACGGGACATTTTGTGGCAGGACATTGAACAGTAGAGGCAGAAGTGCCTCTTGCTGTAAACTCTCCCCCCATTTTTCTTCTTTTGCAGCTGCATGATAACAATCTTATTTGCCTTTGGTTCGTCACTTTCCGAGTCTTGAAGAAAAGTGTTTTTGATTTTTCTTTTTCCATACTTTTTTACAGGTTTCTTCTTGACAGTTAAATCGTCAGAATCTGAGTCGACTTCATCAATTAGGGACTCTTGACTAAGCTGCACAAACAAAAAATAATTTGTAATAATTTTATATAACAATTTGAAGTCATGACTTGTAGTCAGCACTTACCAGTGGTTTGTAAGCGTGCGCTTCAGTGTGCTGCTCTGTGATTGGCTGCAGCCTAATGAACCACACACTTGCACCTTTTCTAGCCTGATACCTGACTTCCTCTGTTGTGCTGCTCCATGATTGGCTCCAGCCTGCTGGACTGGAATTGCCCCAGTGTGCCCCTCCTTGATATCCCGCAACCCACCACCAGGGTTCCGACACATAACACACTTTTTTCAGGAAAGTAAACTCCAGGGATCCTTTCCATATTTTTACAGAGACTGCATAAGGACCGTTAGAAAAGCATTACCCATTGATTATTAAGTTTGGACCAGTGGGGTCCGGTGTTCGGGCCCCACCACGTAAAACCAGTCCCCATGACGTGAGTGGAATCTCAGGTTATGGAACCCACCAGGAGTTGAAAACAAGTGCACACACACACACACAGACACACACAGACACACACACCTGGCAGGATGTACTCTGGGTAGATGTTGGTGTCGTTGCGTGGGGCCTCTGTGATCATGGCGAGCACGCGGGTGAGTGTGCGCAGCGCCTGTGCTCGGATGCGCGGCGTGTTGTCGCTGCAGAGGTGCAGCAGGTACGGCGTGATGCGGTCCAGCAGCACGTCCACGCTCAGACGCACACTCAGCCGCAACACCAGGTCCAGGCCCGCCAGCTTACTGTCACAACTGAGGAGGTTCTGCAGGCACGAAGTGAGGAGAGACACCAGCACCGTGAGACCCTGCTGCTCCCGGGCGGGGTCTGTGGGGGAGAGAGGGGAAAGAGGGTGAGGAGAGAGGAGAGAGAGGGGAGAGAGAGGAGAGAGGGTGAGGAGAGACACCAGCACCGTGAGACCCTGCTGCTCCCGGGCGGGGTCTGTGGGAGGGAGGGAGAGGGAGAGGGAGAGGGAGAGGGAGAGGGAGAGGGAGAGAGAGAGAGAATTCTGGCCCACTCCTCCTGCAGGATGAAGCAGCAGGTGTTACCGTGGCTGAGGCGCAGCAGGATGTGGTCGAGGTCCCGGTGCAGCAGCAGGAGGCGGTCGTCCGCAGACCTCAAGGTGTCTCCGGTGAACTGGACCATGAAGCTCTGGAGGAAGGAGTAGAAGACGTCAGGGAAGGCCCGCCCCCTCTGCTGCTTCAGGTACTCCTCTGCAGACAGCCTCAGCTCCGGATCCAGCTGCACCATGTGGGCCACCTGAGGAGGGGACACCAGTGAGGACCAGGAGAACCAGGACTGGAGCAGGACTGGAGCAGGACTCACCAGCTGTCGCACACTCGGGTCCTCGATCTTCATCAGGACCTCCTCAGTCTGATACAGACCTTTGCGATAGGCCAAGAGCTGGGACAGGTCGAACAGAGGAACCCCCTCTGTGAAGAGCTCTGCGATCACACAACCTGAGGGGGGAGGGAGGGGAGAGCGGGAAGAGGGGAGAGGGGAGGGTGGGGAGAGAGGGGGGAGAGAGGGGAGGAGGGGAGAGCGGGGAGATAGGGAGAGGTGAGCAGGGATAAAAAGTAGTATTACTATCAGTAGCAGTAGCAGCAGTAGCAGTAGCAGCTGTAGTAGCAGCAGTAGTAGTAGAAACAGCAGCAGCAGCAGTAGCAGCAGCAATAGCAGCAGTACCAGCAGAGAAGATGTCCATGGTAGCCTTCAGCTCCCCTCTGCTCCTCTGGTTGGTTCCTGGTAGATCCACCAGGTTAGCTCCTTCGCTCTCTCCGCTGTAGTACACGGCTCCGTCCACAAAGCGCTCGGGGGCGATGTAGCATGTTCGGCGCCGTGACGTGTCAAAGAAGTAGTTGAAGTCGGCGGGGTTGTCCTCGGGCAGGTAGGTGGGCTTGAAGCTGGCGAAGTCTGTGAGCAGGACCCAGTTCCAGCTTGTCACCATCACATTCTCAGACTTTATGTCTCCGTGACGCACCCCAGACCTGTGGGCCTGCTCCACCGCCGACAGGATCTGAAAGGCCAGCCAGCGCTTCTCTGTGGTGTTCAGGAAGGGTCTGGGGGGAGGGAGGGGGGAGGAGGGGGAGGGAGGAGGAGGGAGGGGGAGGTCATTAAAGAACCACACATCAAGAACAGCAATCATAGAGTGCAGACCTTTCCCAAGATAGATGGATACTCTCTGGTCTCTCAACTGGTGCTGATGCGGTCGTACAGGTTGTCCCTCACATGGTCCCTCACATGGTGTCTCACCTGGTGCTGATGCGGTCGTACAGGTTGTCCCTCACATGGTCTCTCATGTGGTGTCTCACCTGGTACTAATGCGGTCGTACAGGTTGTCCCTCACATGGTGTCTCACCTGGTGCTGATGCGGTCGTACAGGTTGTCCCTCACATGGTCTCTCACATGGTGTCTCACCTGGTGCTGATGCGGTTGTACAGGTTGTCCCTCACATGGTCTCTCATGTGGTGTCTCACCTGGTGCTAATACGGTCGTACAGGTCGTCCCTCACATGGTCTCTCATGTGGTGTCTCACCTGGTGCTGATGCGGTCGTACTGGTTGTCCCTCACATGGTGTCTCACCTGGTGCTGATGCGGTCGTACAGGTTGTCCCTCACATGGTGTCTCACCTGGTGCTGATGCGGTCGTACAGGTTGTCCCTCACATGGTGTCTCACCTGGTGCTAATGCAGTCGTACAGGTTGTCCCTCACATGGTGTCTCACCTGGTGCTGACGCGGTCGTACTGGTTGTCCCTCACATGGTCTCTCACCTGGTGCTGATGCGGATGTACAGGTTGTCCCTCACATGGTGTCTCACATGGTGCTGATGCGGTCGTACAGGTTGTCCCTCACATGGTGTCTCACCTGGTGCTGATGCGGTCGTACAGGTTGTCCCTCACATGGTCTCTCACATGGTGTCTCACCTGGTGCTGATGCGGTCGTACAGGTTGTCCCTCACATGGTGTCTCACCTGGTGCTGATGCGGTCGTACAGGTGTTCCCTCACATGGTGTCTCACATGGTCTCTTACCTGGTGCTGATGCGGTCGTACAGGTTGTCCCTCACATGGTGTCTCACCTGGTGCTGACGCGGTCGTACTGGTTGTCCCTCACATGGTGTTTCACCTGGTGCTGATGCGGTCGTACAGGTTGTCCCTCACATGGTGTCTCACTTGGTGCTGATGCGGTCGTACAGGTTGTCCCTCACATGGTGTCTCACTTGGTGCTGATGCGGTCGTACAGGTTGTCCCTCACATGGTGTCTCACCTGGTGCTGATGCGGTCGTACAGGTTGTCCCTCACATGGTGTCTCACTTGGTGCTGATGCGGTCGTACAGGTTGTCCCTCACATGGTGTCTCACTTGGTGCTGATGCGGTCGTACAGGTTGTCCCTCACATGGTGTCTCACCTGGTGCTGATGCGGTCGTACAGGTTGTCCCTCACATGGTGTCTCACCTGGTGCTGATGCGGTCGTACAGGTTGTCCCTCACATGGTGTCTCACCTGGTGCTGATGCGGTCGTACAGGTTGTCCCTCACATACTGCCTGAACAGGATGCCAGCCTTCTCTGTGAGAGTGTGTTTGTGGAACGGGAGGCAGTTGTGACTGGAGTGAAGCCTGATCTTCAGCTCCTCTAGGTCCTGGCGGTGAGAGGTCAGCGGGAGAGACGGGTCCTGGGAGGAGAGAGGGGGAGGGGGGAGAGAGGGGGGAGGAGGGGAGGTAGGGGAAAGGAGAGAGGGAGAGGAGAGAGGGGAGCGAGAGGATAGGAGAGGAGAGAGAGGAGAATGAGGAGAGGGGAGAGAAAAGACCATTAGCCATTAGCCCTTAGCTGTTAGCCATTAGCTGTTAGCTGATAGCCGTTAGCCATTAGCTGGTACCTGGATAGCGAACACCTTGACGACCACCAGTCCCTCGCGGTGCTTTGCTCGGGCAACTTTGAAGAAGCGAGTGCTGCCGAGGCTGCGGTCGTACTCGTAGTCGTGGATGTCCGAGAAATATGTGTCCACGGACAAGATCTGTGAAGGGGCGATCCCGGCCAGCTGGTTCCCCATGGCGACCTGCAGAGACAGACCAGGACCATGTGGACCAGACAGAACCAGACCCATGTGGACCAGAGCCATGCGGACCAGCCCGGACCAGACCCATGTGGACCAGACCCAAGTGGACCAGAGAGAACCAGACCCATATGGACCAGGACCATGTGGACCAGACAGGACAAGACCCATGTGGACCAGACAGGACCCGACCCAATGTGGACCAGAGCCATGTGGACCAGACAGGACCCGACCCAATGTGGACCAGAGCCAATGTGGACCAGACAGTACCAGACCCATGTGGTCCAGACCCATTTGGACCAGACCCATGAGGACCAGACCCATGTGGACCAGACAGAACCAGACCCATATGGGGCCAGGACCATGTGGACCACACCCATGTGGACCAGACAGGAACCGACCCATGTGGACCAGGACCATGAGAACCAGACCCATGTGGACCAGACACATGTGGACCAGACCCATGTGGACCAGACCCATGTGGACCAGACCCATGTGGACCAGACACATGTGGACCAGACACATGTGGACCAGACACATACAGACCTGTTTTAAAGCCAGGAAGTAGTGACATAGATTGTATTAAAGAACATATATCTGAAAGTTACATTCCTCAGCTTTAAAGTAAGTAGATCATCTGTATCTAGGTCATACTCTGACCGGACTCAAATCACATGACTCCCACACAGTCACTTTAAAGCTGGGGTCTGTGACTTTAAAGCTGGGATCTGTGACTTTAAAGCTGGGGTCTGTGACTTTAAAGCTGGGGTCTGTGACTTTAAAGCTGGGGTCTGTGACTTTAAAGCTGGGGTCTGTGACTTTAAAGCTGGGGTCTGTGACTCAGACTCTGTATCAAACCCATGTCTCTAGTTCTGGCTCTAAAACAGTTGCTTTTGCCACTAGTTTCATGTGATTGTGATGTCACATATTTAGGACGAACCCCAACTTTAAACAGGGGGAGACCAGAGAGAGACCAGAGAGAGACCAGACACACCAGAGAGAGACCAGAGAGAGACCAGAGAGACCAGAGAGAGACCAGAGAGAGACCAGAGAGAGACCATAGAGAGACCAGAGAGAGACCAGAGAGAGACCAGAGAGACCAGACACACCAGAGAGAGACCAGAGGGAGACCAGAGAGAGACCAGAGAGAGACCAGAGAGACCAGAGAGACCAGAGAGAGACCAGAGAGAGACCAGAGAGACCAGAGAGACCAGAGAGAGACCAGAGAGACCAGAGAGAGACCAGACACACCAGAGAGAGACCAGAGGGAGACCAGAGAGAGACCAGAGAGAGACCAGAGAGAGACCAGAGAGAGACCAGAGAGACCAGAGAGACCAGAGAGAGACCAGAGAGAGACCAGAGAGAGACCAGAGAGAGACCAGAGAGACCAGAGAGAGACCAGACACACCAGAGAGAGACCAGAGGGAGACCAGAGAGAGACCAGAGAGAGACCAGAGAGAGACCAGAGAGAGACCAGAGAGAGACCAGAGAGAGACCAGAGAGACCAGAGAGACCAGAGAGAGCAGAGAGACCAGAGAGAGACCAGACACACCAGAGAGAGACCAGAGGGAGACCAGAGAGAGACCAGAGAGAGACCAGAGAGAGACCAGAGAGACCAGAGAGAGTCCAGAGAGAGACCAGAGAGAGACCAGACACACCAGAGAGAGACCAGAGAGGGACCAGAGAGAGACCAGAGAGAGACCAGAGAGAGACCAGACACACCAGAGAGAGACCAGAGAGGGACCAGAGAGAGACCAGAGAGAGACCAGAGAGAGACCAGAGAGACGAAAGTTACGTAGCCCAGCTTTTACATGAGTCCCCATTGGTACCAGGTCCGCTCGTTCTGCTGTGTTGTTGTTGTTGTTGTTGTCGTTAGCTTTAGCCTTGATGCTAACGCAGAAAAAAGGGTGTTTTTTCTGCACAGACTCCGTGCTCTAACCCTACATGTTTCTGGGGCGGTTCTTCTGGAGGGGGGCTGTCTGCAGCAGGAACCCGGCTGTCAGAACACAAACCCGGACTAAACCCGGAGAAAGAACCACAGGCTAACAGCAAGCTAACTAACACAGGCAAGCTAAGGCTAATACAGCTGCTGTTGTTGTATTTCCGGGTGGAGCAGTCAGGCGTGTGACGTCACCACATGGAAGGATGACGTATGGTTTTATTTTTCTCTTGATTTTCCAATTTATAATTAGGCCCGAGCCCCAACCGGGGTGAGGGCCTATTGCTTTTCCTGTCAAACTGTCATTGTGACCTGCACGCGACGGCACGTGCCCAGACACTGATAAATCCGTGCCGGAGGCACGGAATGGCTTTGTTCCTGCTGTAGTACACAGTGAAATGCTTGAGGTCCTATTAAAGGGGGGTTCTTTCAACTGTCTTACGGACGAATGTCCGGGCCCCAAGCCCGACGGCGCGTGCCCAGACACTGACAAAACAGTGAACACTGAATGGCTTTGCTCCTGCTGTAGTACACAGTGTAATGAATGGGGTCCTATGGGGGGGGTGGGTGACCTCATGATGGCGAGGTGATTGACGAGCGCTAACGCGGATTTGCACAAAATGGGTTAAAATTTTGTGCAAATCCGGCTTTGTTTGTGCAAACGGGAGCAAATTTACTTTTGTCAAAAATCCCCAAAAAAATGTCACATTTTGCCGCTCCGCTGCTCAGACAACGTTTAATTGATCCAAATTCTATATTCAATAATAGATGGGACATGGGTTTAGATCATGTGGAGCGATTTTGAGACAAATCGGTGAAGCAGCCGAGGAGGAGATAATTTCCAGTGTGTGAAAAAGATCAATTTTCATTTTTCCATTTTCCAATTAAATTAATGAGCTTCCTGTTTGTCAGGGGGCGGAGCCATAATAACTTTTTTTTCATGTCTTGACCTGAGGAACATGTGTACCGAATTTCGTGGCTCTACGACAAACTTGACCTCCGACCCCCTCCCATAGGCGCAATGTAAACTGACTTTTGTAGGGGGCGCTGTTCTGCTATTTTTTTAGTCCCATAAAAATAAACACCAAAAAAATTAATTTTTCACCAGTTCTGAATTTTGGGCAAAATTTCACAACTTTTCATCAATGTTCAGGGGGTCAAATTAAGGCTCAAAGCGCAGAAGAAAAAAGAAAGAAATAAACCAAAAAATTTTTTTGGAAACTTTGAGCAAAAACAATATAGGTTTCCATAGTAACCTATAATACAAATGATACATCGTTTTAAAGCGAACGACGAGGCGAACGCAACTATTGGGTTCTCGGTGATTGCCTCGCCATCATGAGGTCACCCACCCCCCCATAGGACCCCATTCATTACACTGTGTACTACAGCAGGAGCAAAGCCATTCAGTGCCTCCGGCACTGTTTTGTCAGTGTCCGGGCACGCGCCGTCGGGCTTGGGGGACGAATGTCCGGGCAAAGCCCGGACATTCGTCCGTAAGACAGTTGAAGGAACCCCCCTTTAATAGGACTTCAATCATTTCACTGTGTACTACAGCAGGAACAAAGCCATTCCGTGCCTCCGGCACGGATTTATCAGTGTCTGGGCACGTGCCATCGCGTGCAGGTCACAATCTCCGGGCCCAGGCATTACTCGTTGGAAAAGCAATAGGCCCTTACCCCGGTTGGGGCTCGGGCCTAACAAGTCAGAATTCAAAGTAAACTTTATTAACCCCAGTCTACAACAGTGAGCCTCAGGTCCAGACCTGGTCCAATCCACGCATGTTGTTCATGGAAATATATATAACACTATATTTCAGCTCATTATAATAAACAGTCACAGATAAAGTGCGTCTCCTAATATTTAAGGCTTAGAAGGTTCTTATAAAAGTGTAACTAGCTTTGACTTTAGTCGTTTTGTCACAGACGATGACCTTTAAACACATATTACTTTCTCTGCTGTTGTTTGCTCCGATGCTCACACAGAAACCTTCGACAAACAGCCCCCGGTGCATCTGTTTGAGGCCCCGGGTCCCTGAGCCACATGTGGAATATCCTGGTTGAGTAAAGTTCAAAATTCCAAAATTCTATTCATTTCTATGTATTTGTGTTTTGCCCTACATCACACAGCTCACTCCTCTAGTGCCCATTCCATGTACAGCTGCTGCAGTCTGAGGTCATGCCCCTTTTTAGTTTAGTTTATTTTTATACTTTATATTTTGTATGACTTTTTGTAAATATGATGTACATGTATTGTTTGTATTAATAATAATAAAGACGTTTATTTAAAAATAATTAAAAATAAAACAATAAACACCATAACAAAAAATAACAAAAAATCAACTTCCTGTTTCCGGTGCTCTTCCTGTTGCTGAATCCAGATGAGTCTCGGAAGATGCTGAAAGACCGGGAGCTGCTGGTGAGTGTGACCGGGCTGACGGCACCTGCTGAGGGGCAGAAAGCCGGGGGTCTGGGGGTCTGGGGGTCTGCTCTCCCCAGGACAGAGAGGGCCTGTCCTGGGAACTGTTAGCCTGTAGATGCTAGCTGTTAGCCTGGAGCTCCAGCACCGTCGTGAGGAGCTGGACCCGGGTCTGCTGCTCCTCTCCCCGGAGCAGAGGTCCCAGGTCCGGGCACTGAGTGTGTGTCCGCCGTGAAGTCCTCCGTGACGTCCGCCGGTGGAAGGGATTAGCACAGTAACGGGAGCTAACGGGAGCTAGCAGGAGCTCCCGTCAGGCTGTGTGAGGGCAGTTCATGCTTAAGCCTCATTCCCACTGAGTAAAGATACAGGGTTTCTATCCACACGCACTTCCTCACGCACTGAAGACACGGGCTGCTGTGTCACACCGACCCGGCCTTACACACGCCTGCGACCTACTCTTTCTGCCCAGTACCGTGACCATATCAGAGCTACGTCATTTAGACTTATGTTATTCTAATAGGTCCATGGAAGTGCCTGATGATGATATAATCAGACAAGAGATCCTTTTGTCCCATAGTGGGAAAATTTCAATGTTGTAGCGCACAGACAGGACAGTAGATTCAGATTCATGTTTAACTCTGTCTAACGACCTGAAATGGGTTAAAAACACTGACCGAGTCGTTAAGAAAGCTCGTCAGCGTCTCTACTTTCTGCGGAAACTTAGAGAATTTACCACTAACTCTAAGATTCTGCTTAACTTTTATCGCTGCACCATTGAGAGTTTACTTGTTGGTTCTGTGTCTGTGTGGTTTGGAAACATCACAGATAAAGAAAAGAGAGCTTTAAACAAGGTGCTCTGCTCTGCAAAGAGGACCGTGGGCTGTGAGCTTCCTGTTCTGGAGGTTCTTTATAAATCCAGACTTTTAAACAAAGCTCTTAGGATTGTTAATGACTCTTCTGGCCACCCTGGGAAAGCCATGTTCCAGCTTCTTCCCTCTGGCAGAAGATATCGCTCTCTGATATGCAGGACATGTCTTTACGCTAACAGCTTCTTCCCACAAGCTGTTATCAGTGTGAACAGAGCACTTTAATGTTCTTGCACTTTGTATTGATCCTGTTTTAGCCGATCGTTTTCACAGTAACAATTGTTTTACAGTTTTATTTGTTTTGTTTTTTTCTGTACTAATGTTGTTTTATGTCTGTACTTGTGCACACTGGGGACTTTTGCTAATGTATTCCAATGTGGTTTTACTGCAAAAGGCAAATAAAATGAATCTGAATCTAAATCAGGAGATGGCTAAAGCTAGGCTAAATGCTAACAACAGTCAATGGAGCACCTCCAGACCTTAGTACCAAATGTAATTGGTACTATAGTGTGGTACGACCAGGCTAGTAAGAGACACAAGAAGCACACAAAATAAGTAGTAGCTATGTTTCTTAGCTGTAAATGCTTCGATACCAGTCTTTCAAAAGAAAAAAGTCATTTCATTGTCTTTCCCTTTATTAATCCATTTCTGGGTCGTGGGGGTGTAAATCAGAGCTGCCCAAGTCTTAACGCACCAGTCCCTCTGATCCCCCTGCAGGTGGTGGGTCCACAGGAGGATGCTTCTCCCTCATCAACGAGATGGCCTTGGTCTTTCAGCGGGGGCTTCAGGCAATGTAGGATTAAATGTCTTGCTCAGGGACACGACAGCAGACATCAGTGGGAGCAGATGATATGGTCGTGGTGGGATTGAACACACGACCATTAGTTCCAAAGACCAGTGCTCTACCAACTGAGCTACTGTTGCCCCAAAAGACATTTTAAATACATAGTTCTATACTGTACATATAGAGCAGGGTGATCAGTGGATGAAGTACACTGTACATATAGAGCAGGGTGATCAGTGGATAAAGTATACTGTACACATAGAGCAGGGTGATCAGTGGATAAAGTATACTGTACACATAGAGCAGGGTGATCAGTGGATAAAGTATACTGTACATATAGAGCAGGGTGATCAGTGGATAAAGTATACTGTACATGTAGAGCAGGGTGATCAGTGGATAAAGTATACTGTACATGTAGAGCAGGGTGATCAGTGGATAAAGTGACAGTTACAGTATTTACTTATTTACAGATGAAGGACATTTACAGGCTCAGCAGTTCTCATTGTACAGTCTGACAGCAGCAGGAGCTGTGGTCTCTGCTGTTTGCACGTGGGTCAAATAAAGGAGGCTCCTAAAACTATACACAAGTCACATGATAGAGATAAGGCTCTGTGTAATGACAGCATAACGAGCTGTGATAGGATGAGTGAAGCTCTGACCTGCTCACTCTGCTCTCTCTCTCTGGTCTCTCTCCTCTCTCTCTGGTCTCTCTGGTCTCTCTCTGCTCTCTCTCTCTCTGGTCTCTCTCCTCTCTCTCTGGTGTCTCTCTCTGGTCTCTCTCTGCTCTCTCTCTGATCTCTCTCTGCTCTCTCTCTCTGGTCTCTCTCCTCTCTCTCTGGTCTCTGCTCTCTCTCTGGTCTCTGCTCTCTCTCTGCTCTCTCTCTCTGGTCTCTCTCTCTGGTCTCTCTCTCTGGTCTCTCTCTGCTCTCTCTCTGCTCTCTCTCTGGTCTCTCTGGTCTCTTTCTGGTCTCTCTCTCTGGTCTCTCTCTCTGGTCTCTCTCTCTGGTCTCTCTCTGGTCTCTATGTGTTTGTTATTATTCCATGTCCTGTGTGTGTTTGATTCTCTAATCTATTGTTGTTGAATCGTCGATTTAGGGCGAGACACAAATACATTTAATGGAATTGAATTAAGGGCGTGTTGTGGAGGAATTATGTGAACTATTAATTAGATTTAATCAAAGGTCCGTGTGAGCTGGTAAATCTGGAGCAGCAAGTCCGACGTTCTTTCACTTTCAACTTAGACATTAGACTTTAGAGTATGACACACACACGCACGCACACGCACACACAAAAACACAGAGTTATTTGAAAACAGGTTAGACTCAACTTTCACAAAACACAGTTGACATTTTTACTTATATTATTGTTAAAATCTATGAGTTGTTCAGTCTTCTCAGTAAACAAGGGATCAGGCGGTTGCCAAGGCGGTTGCCAAGGCGGTTGCCAAGGCGGTTGCCAAGGCGGTTGCCAAGGCGGTTGCCAAGGCGGTTGCCAAGGCGGTTGCCAAGACGGTTGCCAAGAACGGTTGCCAAGAACGGTTGCCAAGAACGGTTGCCAAGGCGGTTGCCAAGGCAAGCTAGAGTTTCCCCTGAATGAAGGCCTCTGATTGGTCAGTCCTTATATGGTCATAATTGGATTTACCAAGACATCACATTTAAACATCGCAGAGAAAGCAAGGATTTAAGCCCAAAATGGTGATGTCACACAGTTACTGAGCGAGAGTTTACTTTGACATGAGGTCAATAGGCGACAGTAGCTCAGTTGGTAGAGCATTGGTCTTAAGGCCAGAAGGTCGTGGGTTCAATTCCCACCTCTGCACCTTCTCCATCGACTCCCACTGATGACTGCTGTCGTTGTGTCCTTGGGCAAGACACTTAACCCCACTTTGCCCAAAGCCCCCACTGAAAGATCAAGGCTATGCTCACACTCAGACAGCAGCCGCCCTCCTGTGGACTCACCACCTGCAGAGGATCAGTGAGGGGCTGGTGCTATGAGACTTGGGTGGCATCTCTGATTGCCACCCCCCTGACCCAGAAATGGATTAAAGGGTAGAAAATGGATGGATGGATGAGGTCAATAGGAGCCAGACTTCACCATGAGCACTTCCCTGTTGTGCTCCATTGAGCTAGCGGGTTAGGATTGTCCATCTGTCTTCTGCATTTAACCCCTAAGTGTTTGTTTTCACTTTAGCTTAAATGATCAGCTCTGTATCAGTATCGTTGTGTTGGCCTTATTCCTGTGTAAACCTGCTTTAGGACCTCACCCTGGCCAGGACCAGGACCTGGACTTGGCACGAGTCCAAGACCGGCTCTGGCCCCTGTCTCTACTCTGACGATCAGGTGCATTCTGAAGAGTTGTATGTTTGTTCAGAGATATGTGACGTCTCCTCCCACTGGGAACAAGAGCCTCGCACTATTCAGTCCTGCCTCAGTCCTGATTCAGACCTGGTTCAGACCTGGTTCAGTCCTAGTTCAGTCCTAGTTCAGTCCTAGTTCAGTCCTAGTTCAGTCCTAGTTCAGTCCTAGTTCAGTCCAGGTTCAGTCCTGCCTCAGTCCTGGTTCAGACCTGGTTCAGACCGGGTTCAGACCTGGTTCAGACCTGGTTCAGTCAGACCTGGTTCAGACCTGGTTCAGACCTGGTTCAGTCCAGGTTGAGTCCAGGTTGAGTCCAGGTTGAGTCCAGGTTGAGTCCAGGTTGAGTCCAGGTTGAGTCCAGGTTGAGTCCAGGTTGAGTCCAGGTTGAGTCCAGGTTGAGTCCAGGTTGAGTCCAGGTTGAGTCCAGGTTGAGTCCTGGTTGAGTCCTGGTTGAGTCCTGGTTGAGTCCTGGTTGAGTCCTGGTTGAGTCCTGGTTGAGTCCTGGTTGAGTCCTGGTTGAGTCCTGGTTGAGTCCTGGTTGAGTCCTGGTTGAGTCCTGGTTGAGTCCTGGTTGAGTCCTGGTTGAGTCCTGGTTGAGTCCTGGTTGAGGACCTATCTTAGTCCAGTCTTGGTCTTGGTCATGGATTGTCCTGGTTTGAGGATGGAGCCTACTGAGCCTGAGGTGGGTCTGTTTTGTGTGTGTGTTACTGACCTGCAGCTGTTTTTAGCTCTGTCCTCTCAGACTAAGACTAAACGGAAGGTAACATTACTATACTATACTATACTATAGTAGTATAGTACTATACTAGTATACTATAGTATAGTATACTACTATACTACTATAGTATAGTATAGTACTATACTATACTATAGTATAGTACTTCACTACTATAGTATAGTATTATATTACTATAGTATAGTACTATAGTACTATACTACTATAGTATAGTATACGTAAGTGTACGTTACAGACTGTAAGGGCTTTGGTCACACACGTCTGTTACACACACACACGTCTGTTACACACACACGCGCCTGTTACACACACACACGTCTGTTACACACACACGCGCCTGTTACACACACTCGTCTGTTACACACACACACGCCTGTTACACACACACACACGCCTGTTACACACACACACGCCTGTTACACACACACACGTCTGTTACACACACACGTCTGTTACACACACACACGTCTGTTACACACACACACGTCTGTTACACACTCACGCGTCTGTTACACACACACACATCTGTTACACACACACGCACGTCTGTTACACAAACACGCACGTCTGTTACACACACACGCACGTCTGTTACACACACACACACATGTCTGTTACACACACACGCGTCTGTTACACACTCACGTGTCTGTTACACACACACACGTCTGTTACATACTCACGCGCCTGTTACACACACACACGTCTGTTACACACACACACGTCTGTTACACACATGTCGGGGGTTGATCTGAACAGGCCGCCATCTTGGATCTTCTGGGGTCGATGGCGCTGGGCTCCGCAGCAACACGGGCTAAAACTGCTACATACGACTTTGTTTCTGTGAAGTTGCAGAGGAAGCTGCACGGTTGCTCTGATCTTGCATTAATAATGCGACTGATTTAAACAGTGAGTGTTTTGGCCACATGGGGGCTCCACCTCTGGATCAGTCACCCTCAGCTCGGAGTCCTTCAGACTTCCTGCTTATCTGCCTCTTACTGGTCACACACTCATACACACACACACATACACACACTCTTACACAAACACTTTCACTCACACACAAACACACAGAGACACACACACTTACACTCGCACACACATACATACACACATTCTTACACTCACACACAAACACATACATACACACATTCTTACACTCACACACAAACACATACATACACACATTCTTACACTCACACACAAACACATACACACACTCTCTTACACTCACACACAAACACATACACACACACACTCTTACACACACTTACACTCATCTATCCCTGTCCTCTCAGCTTTCCCTCAGTCGCTGCAGTGAAGATGAGAACATGGTCCCAGTGCTGAGCTCCAGGAAGGCTTCAGAGCTCCAGGTCCACGAGGTCTGCTCCTTGCTCCAGGTGAGGTCACAGAGGGAGGGGGGAGGTCACAGAGGGAGGGGGGAGGTCACTGGGGGAGGGGGGAGGTCTACATCACAGACATCGCACACTCATGTCTACCTTGCACTGCCCAGGCTGATCTACAGGGGGGCCTGTCCCATGAGGAGGTGACCCGCAGGAGGCGCTATCACGGCTGGAATGAGTTTGACATCACTGAGGAAGAGCCGCTATGGAGGAAGTACATCTCCCAGGTGAGACTCAGGTGGAGAGGCTGTATAGAGACCACTAAAACAAGCAGGTCTACAGCTGGTCTCTCACCTGGTCTCTCACCTGGTCTCTCACCTGGTCTCTCACCTGGTCTCTCTCCTGGTCTCTCTCCTGGTCTCTCTCCTGGTCTCTCTCCTGGTCTCTCACCTGGTCTCTGGTCTCCCACAGTTCAAAGACCCCCTGATCCTTCTCCTCTTGGCCTCGGCTCTGGTCTCTGTGTTGATGCATCAGTATGACGACGCCTTCAGCATCACCGTGGTAACCACCGCAGCTCATATATCTGTAAATATGTCAATAAATGAATAAGATAATTAAAACATGTTTGTGTTTCAGGCCATTACGATTGTAGTGACGGTGGCCTTCGTACAGGTGAGGGTAGTACTAGTACTATGTGGTCTACTACTGCTGTGTATGAGCACTGCTGTGTATGAGCACTACTGTGGTCTTGTACCGCTGTGGTCTAGTACCGCTGTGCACGAGTACTGCCGCTCTACTCTCGGTGTTTTACAGCAGTACGCAGCAGTAGTGCTGGTACTCCACATTACTCTCTCTCTGTTTCAGGAGTACCGCTCAGAGAAGTCTCTGCAGGAGCTCAACAAATTAGTGCCTCCTGAATGTCACTGGTGAGTTTGACACCTCCCCCTGCTGGAGGCTCCTCCCCACTGCTGTAGGCTACTCCCCTTGCTGTAGGCTCCTCCCCCTACTGGAGGCTCCTCCCCCTACTGGAGGCTCCTCCCCCTGCTCTAGGCTCCTACCCCTGCTGGAGGCCCCCCCTGCTGGAGGCTCCTCCCCCTGCTGGAAGCTCCTCCCCCTTCTGTAGGCTCCTCCCCCTGCTGGAGGCTCCTCCCCCTGCTGTAGACTCCTGGTATAATGTGTAGTTCTGTTCAGTGTCAGAGATGGCGCTCTGGAGCAGCGTTTGGCTCGTGACCTGGTTCCTGGAGACACCGTGTGTCTTTCGGTCGGAGAGAGAGTCCCGGCCGACCTGCGGCTGGTGGAGGTACTTTTACTGTTTTGTCTTTGTTCATTTAGATCCTACTCTTCCTGCGGTCTCCTTAAAATCATGCTCTAAACACGCACAAAGGCTCAATGGGAAATCAATTACTAACAATATAAAATATAATGAAGAACCCAACAAAAACATTTTTGTTTACGTACATATTTTCATAGGAAATAATCACATTCTGTACATTTGGAAAAAAGGAAAAAAATGACAACAAATGTTCAAATATACACCGTGTACCGCTGTACAGCCTGTGTATTATAGTAGTACTTAAGTACTATATCAGTACGACTTTAGTATTTAACAGTCCTGTTGTCCCCAGGCCTCAGACCTGTCTGTGGATGAGTCCAGTCTGACCGGAGAGACCTCGCCCTGCTCCAAAAGCTCCGCCCCCTCGGTTTCCAACGGCGACATGTCGTCAAGACAGAACATCGCCTTCATGGGGACGCTGGTGCGCTGCGGCAAAGCTAAGGTACTGAGCTGTAACTCTGAGCTGTAACTCTGAGTTGTAACTCTGAGCTGTAACTCTGAGCTGTAACTCTGAGCTGTAACTCTGAGCTGTAACTCTGAGCTGTAACTCTGAGCTGTAACTCTGAGCTGTAACTCTGAGCTGTAACTCTGAGCTGTAACTCTGAGCTGTAACTCTGAGCTGTAACTCTGAGCTGTAACTCTGAGCTGTAACTCTGAGCTTTAAGGTTTGCAGTGATTCTTTCCGTGTCTGAATAATGGCCTGAACAGTGCTTAGTGAGATGTTCAAAGTTTGGGAAATGTTTGTAAAACTTAAAGCTGACCTCTGGGTTGCTCCTGACCTCTGGGTTGCTCCTGACCTCTGGTGTGCTCTTGACCTCTGACCTCTGGTGTGCTCTTGACCTCTGGTGTGCCGTTGACCTCTGGGTTGCTCCTGACCTCTGGTGTGCTCTTGACCTCTGACCTCTGGTGTGCTCTTGACCTCTGGTGTGCACTTGACCTCTGGTGTGCACTTGACCTCTGACTTCTTGTGTGCTCTTGACCTTTGACCTCTGGTGTGCTCCTGACCTCTGTGTTTCAGGGCATTGTGATCGGGACGGGAGAGAACTCTGAGTTTGGAGAAGTGTTTAAGATGATGCAGGCGGAGGAGGTGAGCCCACTGACCCCTGACCTATGAGAGGCAATTACAGTCCGCCTGACCTCTGACCTCTGTCCAGGCCCCGAAGACCCCGCTGCAGAAGAGCATGGACCTCCTGGGGAAGCAGCTGTCGCTCTACTCCTTTGGGATCATAGGTCAGAGGTCACACCCACAGGACCAAACCATCTGTGTTGTAGGGGGTGACGGGACCAGACCATCTGTGTTGTAAGGGGGACAGGACCAGACCATCTGTGTTGTAGGGGGGCCAGGACCAGACCATCTGTGTTGTAGGGGGTGACGGGACCAGACCATCTGTGTTGTAGGGGGTGACGGGACCAGACCATCTGTGTAGTAGGGGGGCCAGGACCAGACCATCTGTGCTGTAAGGGGGACAGGACCAGACCATCTGTGTTGTAGGGGTGACAGGACCAGACCATTTGACTTCTACCCTCTCTCACACACCAATCACAGTGGACCCTCACACACGGGCCAATCACAGTGGACCGTCTCTCTCACACGGGCCAATCACAGTGGACCGTCTCTCTCACACGGGTCAATCACACTCTCACACGGGTCAATCACAGTGGACTGTCTCTCTCACACGGGCCAATCACAGTGGCCCCTCTCTGCGTAGTGCACAGGAGGCCACACAAGGGTCTTGCGTTGGTCCTTGCGTTGGTCATGTGACGCCAGGTGATGTCGCGTTCACACAGGACTGTGTTTCAGGGGTGATCATGTTGGTGGGATGGCTGCAGGGGAAGAGGATCATGGACATGTTCACCATTGGCGTCAGGTCAGTTTTTTTCCCATTCTTCTCTGTCAGACTTTTATTCTGGATAAATAATAGCTTTATTCACTGCATTGTTCCGAACAAAGTGTGTGTGTGTGTGACCTCTGACCTGTGTGTGTGTGAGACCTCTGACCTGTGTGTGTGAGACCTCTGACCTGTGTGTGTGTGTGTGACCTCTGACCTGTGTGTGTGTGTGACCTCTGACCTGTGTGTGTGACCTCTGACCTGTGTGTGACCTCTGACCTGTGTGTGTGTGTGTGTGACCTCTGACCTGTGTGTGTGACCTCTGACCCCTTAGTCTGGCCGTGGCTGCCATCCCAGAGGGCCTCCCCATCGTGGTCACGGTAACACTGGCTCTGGGCGTCATGAGGATGGTGAAGAAGAGGGCCATCGTGAAGAAGCTTCCGATAGTGGAGACTCTGAGTATGTAAACACACACATATTTATATATGTACACACATACACTTACTCTATACACATACACTTACTCTACACCAGGGGTGCCCAAACCTTTTGCTTCCAAGGGCCAAAGTAAAAATTTTCCAGTGGGCCGCGGGCCAAATACACCGATATTACGCATGAAACACAAATAAATGTAGATTTGATCAAGTTCAATTAAATGCATTAATTATTGTCTATCAGTGCAAATCACAGCTGAATGAATGAAAACAACACAGTGAAGTGGAGGCTCCTGGGAAATATGCTGGTTTGAGGAGACTACAGTACGGAAAGATTCCGGCCGGGTAATCAGGGTCCAGAGGAGGGAGATTTTCTGTCATGGCTTATTTACAGGTTAAAATCATATAAAATCATATAAAACAGAAAGCTAACACTAGGGGCGCACTTTTCTGTTTGCCTTTCTTATACTTTCCTACAAGTGAAAAGGCTCATTGTTTGGTGGTTTTCTAGCTCGTGCAAATTCCCCACTTGAAAGGGATAAACCCTGCACATATGAATTCCAACTGGACTTCACTCGATAAGCAGCCGTGGGTCTTGGTTTTCATGCCATTTACTACGTTTAGCTTGGTTTCAGGTTCAGGGGAAAAACCTCAAAAAGAAAACAGAAACATACATTTTCTTTGTAAATAAACTGTTTTTTAAACGCTACTTGTAAACAAATAATGTGCCTGTTAGTAAATGAAAGTACTAATTTATATTAAATAATATCATACTCCCAAATTAAATAATTTATATTTTCATTCTGCTCATGTCAGTAAACTGTTGAAGACCTTTTTCTAAACAGTTTTGCATTACTATAGTGCAGTGATTTATAATGTATAGGTTTATTGTACTAATGACATTTACTTTACAAAAGTAAAGTCTATTTTCATATATTTATTTTGAACTAAAGTTTTTAACTACATTTGAATCATATTACTTTATCTTAGCTTTTATCAAAAAGGGGAGACATCACTGATCAATAGATCTGGTTTTAGCACACTTTTAAAACAATACATTTTAACATTAAGTAATGAATTTGGGAACATAATTGCTAACTGCATTTTCTAAACATGATAAGGTTTTAACTCTGTTTTAACTTAATATTTTTAACATAGGACAAGTATTCTCAATTAGTAGTGAACTGAATATTAAACTAACAAAATCAGACTAGTTAACCCTGATTTGTTCCTAGAGTTTTGTTTTGTTTTGCCTAAACACAGTACAACATTTAGAAACAATCAAAACAAAGAAACTGTTAAAGAGTCCGTGTTTCCGCTCCTCCAAAGGGCTCTTGAACGCATCATAAAACTCCGCGTAAGTTCTGACATTCAGTGATCGCGAGTGAGGACGGCGCTTATCGGCTTCTTTCATGGGGCTGTAGAAGGGTTTGTTTTGCTTCTACTTGCTTGGGTCGTGCGCTGCGATCGCTGCTTGTTCTGCTTGAACTCAGGAGTGTTTGTGTCCGTCCTTTTTTAACACACCGGGTGGGTGCGGATTGCGCAGGTGAATAGTTCCACTCGCCATTTCCCTCCGGTGAGGAGGGGGAGTGGCAGTTCGCCAGCACAATCCTCTCAATTTGATAAAACATTAAATTTCTCAAAAAAACAATAATAGTAGGCTGAAAAAAAAGAACATAAAGGGGCCTTGCACCCAATTGTTTTGAAAGATGTGTTTGATTTTAAAAAAACATTTTAGTGCAAGTTGATGTGAACCATGAGTGAGGAGTGTATCTCCATACAACAGTTAAGTACTGGACAGTGGCAGGCTAGAGGGCGTTTGTGCGCCTGCGCGATCTCAGACATGTATCTGTGTGTTCAGCGAGGTTGAGGGACGCAGATAGAAACTTTCAACGGAGGTGGGCAATGTTTGGCGGGCCAACTGAAGTAGTCTGGCGGGCCAACTTTGGGCACCCCTGCTCTACACACATACACATACTGTACACACATGCACTTACTGTACACACATACACATATTGTACACACATGCACATACTGTACACACATGCACTTACTGTACACACATACACATATTGTACACACAAACATCCTGTACACACATGCACATACTGCACACACATACACATATTGTACACACATGCACTTACTGTACACACATAGTACACACAAACATCCTGTACACACATGCACTTACTGTACACACATAGTACACACAAACATCCTGTACATACATGCACTTACTGTACACACAAACATCCTGTACACACATGCACTTACTGTACACACAGTACACACAAACATCACAGACCAGAGTCTCAAAGCGGTTTACAATTGTTTTATTTTTGGGCATTTGTCTCTCACTCATGCTCTACACACATACACATGCTCTACACACATGCTCTACACACATACTGTACACACATACTGTACACACATACACATGCTCTACACACATGCTCTACACACATACTGTACACACATACTGTACACACATACACATGCTCTACACACATACTGTACACACATACTGTACACACATACACATGCTCTACACACATGCTCTACACACATACTGTACACACATACTGTACACACATACACATGCTCTACACACATGCTCTACACACATACTGTACACACATACGCGTACTGTACACTCATACACATGCTCTACACACATGCTCTACACACGTACTGTACACACATACACATACTGCACACTCATACACATCCTCTACACACACACTGTACACACATACTGTACACACATACACGTACTATACACATACACATACTGCAGACTCATACACATGCTCTACACACATACACGTACTGTACATACTTGTGCTTTGTGCATAGCTCTGCGTGTCGTCCTCTGACCCAGACCTGGATAATAAAGGGATAAAATGACAGTTTGTCCGCCACTTGTGGCCCCTGGGCCCAAGGGTGGGACAGATATAAGCAAATACTCTATCACCTTATTATTATAGATCCATGAGGGAGACAGTGACGACACACAAACACACACAGGACAGACGCACACCAACACTCTCTCTCACTGTGTCTGTGTGTTTCTGCGTGTGTTTCTGTGTGTGTGTGTGTTTCTGCGTGTGTTTCTGTGTGTGTGTCTGTCTGTGTGTGTACGTTTCTGTGTCTGTCTCTCTCACTGTGTCTCTGTGTCTATACGTGTGTGTCTGTGTGTGTGTGTTTGTGTGTATCGCAGGCTGCTGTAACGTCATCTGCTCTGATAAAACCGGGACACTGACGACAAACGAGATGACGGTGACTCAGATCTACACCTCAGACGGACTCCACGCTGAGGTCTGTGTCTCTGTGTCTGTGACTCTGTGTTCCTGTGTCTGTGACTCTCTGTCTCTGTGTCTGTGACTCTGTGTCTGTGACTCTGTGTCTGTGTCTCTGTGTCTGTGACTCTGTGTCTCTGTGACTCTGTGACTCTGTGTCTCTGTGTTTGTGACTCTCTGCGTCTGTGACTCTGTGTCTGTGACTCTGTCTCTGTGTGTCTGTGACTCTGTGTCTGTGACTCTTTGTCTCTGTCTCTGTGTCTGTGACTGTGTCTGTGTGTGTGTCACAGCAGGTTGTGTGTGTGTCTGAGCAGGTTGTGTGTGTGTCACAGAGCAGGTTGTGTGTGTGTCACAGCAGGTTGTATGTATGTCACAGCAGGTTGTGTGTCCTCAGGTGTCTGGAGTGGGGTACTCGGGGATGGGGGAGGTGGTCCTGGAAGGAAGAGTCATCCACGGCTTCTCTGCTCCATCAGTCGCCAAAATAGTGGAGGTAAAAAGACAACATCAGTAATGCAGCAGTAATGCAGCAGCAGTAACGTAGCAGCAGTAATGCAGCCGCAGCAGTAATGTAGCAGCAGCAGTAATGCTGCAGCAGCAGTAACGTAGCAGCAGTAATGCAGCAGCACCAGTAATGCAGCACCAGTGATGCAGTAGCAGCAGTAATGCAGTAGCAGCAGTAATGTAGCAGCAGCAGGAATGCAGCAGCAATAATGCAGCAGCAGTAATGCAGTAATGTAGCAGCAGTAATGTAGCAGCAGTAATGCAGCAGCAGTAATGTAGCAGCAGTAATGTAGCAGCAGTAATGCAGCAGCAGTAATGCAGCCGCAGCAGTAATGCTGCAGCAGCAGTAATGCAGCAGCACCAGTAATGCAGCAGCAGCAGTAATGCAGCAGCAGTAATGCAGTAGCAGCAATAATGCAGTAGCAGCAGTAATGCTGTAGCAGCAGTAATGTAGCAGCAGTAATGTAGTAGCAGCAGTAATGTAACAGCAGCAGCAGTAATGTTGTAGCAGCAGTAATGTAGCAGCAATAATGCAGTAGCAGCAGTAATGCTGTAGCAGCAGTAATGTATTAGCAGCAGCAGCAGTAATGTAGCAGCAGCAGCAGTAATGTAGCAGCAGCAGCAGTAATGTAGCAGCAGTAATGTAGCAGTAGTAATGTAGCAGCAGCAGTAATGCAGCAGCACCAGTAATGCAGCAGCAGCAGTAATGCAGTAGCAGCAGCAATAATGCAGTAGCAGCAGTAATGCTGTAGCAGCAGTAATGTAGCAGCAGTAATGTAGTAGCAGCAGCAGCAGTAATGTAGCAGCAGCAGCAGTAATGTAGCAGCAATAATGCAGTAGCAGCAGTAATGCTGTAGCAGCAGTAATGTATTAGTAGCAGCAGCAGTAATGTAGCAGCAGCAGCAGTAATGTAGCAGCAGCAGCAGTAATGCTGTAGCAGCAGTAATGTAGCAGCAGTAATGTAGCAGCAGTAATGCAGCAGCAGTAATGCAGTAGCAGTAATGCAGCAGCAGTAATGTAGCAGCAGTAATGCAGCAGCAGTAATGTAGCAGTAGTAATGCAGCAGCAGTAATGTAGCAGTAGTAATGCAGCAGCAGTAATGTAGCAGTAGTAATGCAGCAGCAGTAATGCAGCAGCAGTAATGCAGCAGTAATGCAGCAGCACCAGTAATGCAGCAGCAGTAATGCAGTAGCAGCAGTAATGTAGCAGCAGCAGTAATGCAGCAGCAGCAGTAATGCAGCAGCAGTAATGCAGCAGCAGTAATGCAGCCGCAGTAATGCAGCCGCAGCAGTAATGCTGCAGCACCAGTAATGCAGCAGCACCAGTAATGCAGCAGCACCAGTAATGTAGCAGCAGCAATAATGTAGCAGCAGCAATAATGTAGCAGCAGTAATGCAGCAGCAGTAATGCAGCAGCAGTAATGCAGCAGCAGTAATGCAGCAGCAGTAATGCAGCAGCAGTAATGCAGCAGCAGGTTCTTTCATCCGTGCCAAAATGTCTGCAGGTGGGCTGTGTGTGTAACGACTCTGTGATCAGGAACCACACTCTCCTCGGTCGACCCACAGAGGGCGCTCTGATCGCACTGGCCATGAAGGTGAGTTTGCATGTTCTCCCTGTGTCTTCTCTCAGGTTAGCCTGTTGTTAGCATGTTGTCAGTCTGATAAGATAAACCTTTATTGGTCTCACAGTGGAGAAATGTCAGTGTCATCGTTGCACGTTACAGCAGAGAGAGGAATAAAGCCTAGTGTATACTCGCGCGGAGCTTACGGAGGTGACGTGACGTCACTTGCGCAACGCGTTGGTCACCGCAAGGCCCTTACGTTGCAGCATCAAAATTTTCTCACTACGTAAGGGTCGCCACAAGGAATCTCCGCTGTGATTGGTCCGTGTGTGTGTATTGGAAGGAAGCACAGAGCGGCTGCAGCAGGGACAATGGACGAGGCACTATGGAGCAGAGAGCTTCAAGCTTCGAAGGAAAAGCAGTTTGGGCTCAGAGCCTGATATACAGGAGACTGTGGACTATCTAACACACATGTGTCAAAGTCAAGGAATTAATTATCTATGGCCCCCGGGACATTGCCTGCCATTGAGGCAATGTATTGACCCTTTAAGCTCGCTAGAAAACCAATACATCTGCTGGCAATAGCAGATGTATTTTGAACTTCATAACCCACAAGCTATATATCATTTTAAAGCTTATTTTCGCAGCTACATTTATGTGTAAGTGTAAACAATATGCATTAAATAGATATAACACAAAATATGGGCACAAAATAAATCACGTCTGTAAAAGTTATTTACCTTTTGTCTTCTGCTCCTTGAACAAATTAGACTTTCCCCATCCTTGCTTTGTCTCTTTCTCTCCGTAAGTGTTAATTGAAGAAGAATATCCACTTGTATTTCCCAAAGTATAATACATTCTGCAGAAAAAATCCAAAAATGTGCGTTTATCTGTTGCAAAAAAAAACGCTCAGAAAGAAGTTCAGACTGCTCTTTTACATTTCACCAAGTTTTAGCTTTGTTTTTTTCACTATTTTACATCTAATATGTACAGTATGAGGATTGGCTTTAGAGCATATTTTATCGAGCCAGCAGGTGTCACCAGCACTGCCTCTGGATGTTGAGAAACATTGAACCAGTCCGGCCCTCTGATGTATTTGACTTTGACATGCCTGATCTAACATATATATAACTTATAGTTATATATATGTTAGATATAAGTTATATATATGTTAGATATAAGTTATATATATGTTAGATATAAGTTATATATATGTTATATGTATCTAACATATATAACTTATATCTAACATATATAACTTATATCTAACATATATATAACTTATATCTAACATATACAGTGCCTTGCAAAAGTATTCGGCCCCCTTGAACTTTTCAACATTTCGCCACATTTCAGGCTTCAAACATAAAGATATAACATTTTATTTTTTTGTCATGAATCAACAACAAGTGGGACACAATCGTGAAGTGGAACGAAATTTATTGGATAATTTAAACTTTTTTAACAAATAAACTGAAAAGTGGGGCGTGCAATATTATTCGGCCCCTTTACTTTCAGTGCAGCAAACTCAGTCCAGAAGTTCAGTGAGAATCTTTGAATGATCCAATGTTGTCCTAAATGACTGATGATGATAAATAGAATGCACCTGTGTGTAATCAAGTCTCCGTATAAATGCACCTGCTCTTTGATAGTCTCAGGGTTCTGTTTAAAGCGCAGAGAGAACCATGAAGACAAAGGAACACACCAGGCAGGTCCGAGATACTGTTGTGGAGAAGTTTAAAGCCGGATTTGGATACAAAAAGATTTCCCAAGCTTTAAACATCTCAAGGAGCACTGTGCAAGCAATTACATGTCCGTGTCATTACTTGGCATACCCCGGTGTATTGCGGAGAGGACGCTGGTGCGTTTTGGCTCCCGCTTCTCCCACCACCTATCTTCAATCTACTGCTTCTTTTGAAACTTTTACTGCCTGCACCTGGACACACTGCCTTTTCTCTTAATCCAAAGTGAGATCCGACCTTTTTCCAAACCGGTCTGCCTACTTCTGGAAGTTACAGCTGAGCTGCACGGCGGTCTGGGCCTACACAAACCCGCTCTACCGGGCAGCGAGGCTAACTTTACCCAGTGTAAGCCACGCTCACCCGCCTTCAAGTCATGCAGTGTCTGGTCCATCTACTCACCATCTTCCCCGCTATCCTCCTCGTTCACCTGCTGCCCATCACCTGCTCCACCATGGCTCTCCTCTACTCCTCCTTCCAGCTCCACCGGCTAACCCACTGCTTGCCGCCTCCCTCTGACATCGCCGCGAGCATCAAACATGCCGGTCTTCTACGCCGCCCCCGCTACATACATGGGGGCTCACGACGAAAGTTCACCTACAACTCCACATCTGAAAATAACATCTCAACAATACAATCTGTCATCCACTCCGCTTTCAGCGCTGCACGTCATCAGAACGCACGTCAAGTTAACATACATAACTGTGGCGGCAGTAGCTCAGTTGGTAGAGCGTTGGCCTTTGAGCCAGAAGGTTGTGGGTTCAAGCCCCGCTCAAGACTTTCACCATCGACTCCCACTGACTACTGTCGTTGTGTCCTTGGCAAGACACTTAACCTCTGGGAACACCAGCCACAGTGGGGCGGCTGCGGCTGTAAAGTGCCAAACTGCCGTTGTGTCCTTAGGCAAGACTCTTCACCCCCATTACCTAGAATGAGTGTGGTGTGGGTATGAATGGTTGGTGGTGGTCGGAGGGGCCGATGGCGCATACTGGTTGCCTCGCTTCTGTCAGTGTGCCCCAGGGCAGCTGTGGCTACAGTAGTAGTTTATCACCACCGTGTTTGGAGTGAATGAATAATGACACATGTGAAGCGTCTTTGAGTGTCCAAAAAAGCGCTATATAAAACCGATGCATTATTATTATTATTATTATTATAACCTACGGCCATTTCCACTTCCGCCCTGACTATTTCACAACAAAAGCCCCTCAAACTCGCGCTTCTCAACTCAAGATCTTTAAACAACAAAAGCCACATACTAAATGAATTCATCACGGACACACAACTGGACTTACTCTGCATCACTGAAACATGGCAAAAAACCCCTGGACTATTCAACCAAGCCACTCCACAGGGTTTTTCATACATTGACCAACCACGCACTAGTGGCCGCGGAGGGGGTATTGCAGCAATCCATCGGCAATCCCTCAAACTCCAGCCCCTCCCCATTCCAGCCATTCCCTCATTTGAACAACTGTCATTCAAACTCCTTGGCCCCTCCCCTCTGGTCATTTCAATAATTTACCGCCCTCCCAAACCAAATCCATCCTTCCTTTCAGAACTATCGGAATTCATCACACATCTTTGTACGGCCTCATCTTCCATTTGACTTCTCGGGGACTTGAACATACACAGTGACTCTGCACACAAGTTTCCACAGACTTCCTGGACATCTTGCAAAATTTCAATTTCACACAGCACGTTGACTTTCCCACCCACTCCCGTGGACACATGTTGGACCTGATCTGCGCCACTGGCCTACACATTGACTCACTCTCTCATACAAACCTTGCAATATCAGACCACCTTGCCCTGTCATTTCATATCCACATCCCGACCCCCACATCAAGCAAACCCGCACTCTCCCTTTCCGCAACCTAAGTCCCCTCTGTCCCACCACCCTCTCAACCCACTTATCCCAAACCCTATCAACATCAGACCTCACCTCTCCCGCAAACACTCCTGACCTGGTGTCTTACTACAACAGCACACTCTCCTCCTGCTTAGACACCCTGGCTCCTATCAAAACCGCATCTGTCACTTTCACCCGTTCTGCGCCGTGGTACACCACAGAGCTACGTAACCTCAAAAAACAACGCCGTCAACTTGAACGCCTTCACAATAAAACCGGTCTCACTGTTCATCTCCAAGCCCTCAACAACCACACTCTCCTCTACAGATCTGCTCTTTCCACAGCGCGCACTGCTTTCTATTCTGAAATGATCACCATCTGGCTCCTCCAATCCCCGAACCCGGTTTTCCACAGTCAACAAACTTCTTAAACCACTGGACAATATAACTCAATCCTTTACCACGGAAAAATGCAACATCTTTCTCACATTTTTCAAATCCAAAATCGACAACATCCACCAGCAGCTCACCACAACCCCCGCTCCTGTCATACCTGACCCCTCTCCCCGAACTGTAAGCCCCCTCTCCCACCTGTCACCTATCTCAGAACCAGATCTCCAAAGGTTATTTACTAATATTAAATTCTCCACTTGTCCCCTGGACCCCATCCCTTCGTCCTTTGTCAAATCATGCCTCTTGTCTCTCAGCCCCCTCATTTTAGAAATAATCAACTCCTCTCTCACCTCTGGTACCGTGCCCCCCGCTTTCAAGATGGCAACCATCACACCCACCCTCAAAAAACCGAACCTGGATCCTGACGACCCCAACAACTTTTGCCCCATCTCCAACCTTCCCTTTCTGTCTAAAATCCTCGAACGATCTGTCGCTGCTCAACTCAACAACCATCTCAACTCCAACTCCCTCTTTGACAGATTTCAATCCGGATTCCGTTCCCAACACAGCACTGAAACAGCACTGCTCAAAGTCACCAACGACCTCCTTCTCACCTCAGATTCTGGCTCCCTCTCCATCCTGCTACTCCTTGACCTCTCCGCCGCCTTCGACACTATTGACCACTCCATCCTCCTCCACCGTCTCCGGTTCACCACTGGCATCACCGGCCCTGCACTCTCCTGGTTCTCATCCTACCCCTCTCCAACAGATCTCACTACATCGTCATCAACAACTGCTCATCCCGCTGCATCCCGGTCACCCACGGAGTACCTCAAGGCTCGGTGCTTGGTCACCTCCTTTTCATTCTTTACATGCTCCCCCTTGGCCACATCATCCACCATCACGGTTTCAAATTCCACAGCTATGCAGACGACACTCAACTTTATCTCTCAGCCAAATCCATAACCCCTGTCACCATCTGCTCCATCACAAACTGCATATCTGCAATAAAATCCTGGATGTCCACCAATTTCCTCCAACTCAAACTGCAAAAAATCAGAAATAATTATTATCGGCCCCAAGTCCCTCCTTTCCAACACCCAGCACTTCACACTCTCCATCAACAGCCACACCATCTCACCGTCTGCTCAGATCAGAAAGCTCGGAATCATCCTTGACCCCACCCTTTCTTTCAAGCCCCACAGCCGCAACATCACCAAAACTGCCTTCTTTCATCTTAAAAACATTGCCCGTCTTCGCCCATATCTGTCTCCACCGCTGCTGAAACCCTGATCCATGCTTTCATATCCTCCAGACTCCACTTCTGCAACAGTCTTTAATACGGCCTTCCTTCATCTGATCTCCAAAAACTACAATATGTCCAAAACTCCGCCGCCCGCCTCCCCGCTCAGACCCAGAGAGCACATCACCCCTGTCCTCCATAAACTCCACTGGCTTAGTTTTTGTATGTCTGTCTAAACGTGTGTGTCATGAATTTGTCAAGCGTCTTTGAGTTCTTGAAAAGCGCTATATAAAACCGATTTATTATTATTATTATTATTATTATTATTATTATTATTGTTCATAGTGATGATGAAGAGAGTCTCATATCTTTAAATGTCCAAATCTTCCATTTTTCTCACCACCAACACTTTGGCGGCCTCCGAGTCCCTCTGAGTTTGATGAATACTTTACAGTTTGTTACCCTCGTGTGTTGGATCTTGTCTTGTCGTTTGAGTTGTCTGGCTTTCCATGCAATGTCCGAATTTCGCTTTGTCCAAGAGTTTGTTTATGAAAACTCTGCCTTTGAATTGTCTTCCTTGCCTCAGAAGTGCCACTTTGTTTTTTCTGTTGGCAAACCTCATAGTAAGATATCAGCAGGTAAAGATATGTAATAATACAGTAGTACTGATAACAGTAAATATTAGATATGTAGTACTGCAGTAGTACTGATAACAGTAAATATCAGATATGTAGTAATGCAGTAGTACTGATAACAGTAAATATCAGATATGTAATAATGCAGTAGTACTGATAACAGTAAATATCAGATATGTAGTACTGCAGTAGTACTGATAACAGGTAAAGTGACTAGTGACAAAGTTACTAGTGAATTATCAGTGACACTTGTGCAGACTCAGCAGTTCCTGTTACACATTCTTGTTGTACAGTCTGACAGCAGCAGGAAGGAAAGACCTGCGAAACCTCTCCTTCACACAGCGAGGGTGAATTAGTCTGTCACTGAAGCTGCTCTCCAGAGCAGAGAGAGTGTCCTGCAGGGGGCGACAGTCATGGTCCAGATGTTAGTTTGCTCAGGACCCTCCTGTCCCCCACCTGCTGCACTGTGTCCAGGGAACAGCCCAGGACTGAGCTGGACTTCCTGATGTTCCAGCTTCTTCCTGTCCCTCTCTGTTGTTAACGTGTTTGCATGTTCTCCCTGTGTCAGATGGGGCTGGAGTCTCTGCAGCAGGAGTTTGTTCGTCTGGAGGAGGTTCCATTTTCCTCTGAGCAGAAGTGGATGGCAGTGCGCTGTGTCCACCGCACTCAGCAGGTGAGGACCATATGGAGACACCATGAGGACCATATGGAGACACCATGAGGACCATACGGAGACGACATGAGAACCATACAATTGTCGCCGTGGTTAGATGAGGAATGCTGTTGCCGTGGTTACAGGACTAACGCTGTCGCCGTGGTTACAGCACTAACACTGTCGCCGCGGTTACAGGTCTAACACTGTCGCCGCGGTTACAGGACTAACACTGTCGCCGCGGTTACAGGACTAATACTGTCGCCATGGTTACAGGACAGGCCGGGGGTGTTCTATGTGAAAGGGGCGTTCGAGCAGGTGATCCGCTTCTGCAGCTCGTACCAGAGCAGAGGAGTCGCACTGCCGCTCACTCACCAGCAGAGGGAGCTGTACCAGCAACACATCAGCTACATGGGCTCAGCCGGACTCAGAGGTCAGGAAACACATGGTTAAAGCTCAGGTCTGTAACTTTAATAATAATAATAATAATGCATCGGTTTTATATAGCGCTTTTTTGGACACTCAAAGACGCTTCACATGTCATTATTCATTCACTCCAAATACGGTGGTGATAAACTACTACTGTAGCCACAGCTGCCCTGGGGCATACTGAGGCAACCAGTATGCGCCATCGGCCCCTCCGACCACCACCAACCATTCATACACACACCAGACTCATTCTAGGCAATGGGGGTGAAGTGTCTTGCCTAAGGACACAACGGCAGTTTGGCACTTTACAGCCGCAGCCGCCCCACTGTGGCTGGTGTTCCCAGAGGTTAAGTGTCTTGCCAAGGACACAACGACAGTAGTCAGTGGGAGTCGATGGTGAAAGTCTTGAACCCACGACCTTCTGGCTCAAAGGCCAACGCTCTACCAACTGAGCTACTGCCGCCCTTTAGTCTAAATAACACATGTTTAAAGCTCAGGTCTGTAAGTTTAGTCTAAATAACAAATGTTTAAAGCTCAGGTCTGTAACTTTAGTCTAAATAACACATGTTCAAACCTCAGGTCTGTAACTTTAGTCTAAATAACACATGTTTAAAGCTCAGGCCTGTAACTTTAGTCTGAATAACACATGTTTAAAGCTCAGGTCTGTAACTTTAGTCTGGTGTTTCAGTGCTAGCCTTCGCCTCGGGCCCATCCCTCTCCTCCCTCTCCTTCCTGGGGTTGGTGGGGATGCTGGACCCTCCTCGCTCTGGGGTCAAAGACGCCGTGTCCACACTGATCCAGTCTGGGGTCGCTGTGAAGATGATCACCGGGGACTCCCAGGAGACCGCGGTGGCTATAGGTCAGTAACCCGGAGACCGCGGTGGCTATAGGTCAGTAACCCGGAGACCGCGGTGGCTATAGGTCAGTAACCCGGAGATCGCGGTGGCTATAGGTCAGTAACCCGGAGACCGCGATGGCTATAGGTCAGTAACTGTGGTAACCAGGAGACCGCGGTGGCTATAGGTCAGTAACTGTGGTAACCAGGAGACCGCGGTGGTTATAGGTCAGTAACTGTGGTAACCAGGAGACCGCGGTGGCTGTAGGTCAGTAACCCGGAGACCGCGGTGGCTATAGGTCAGTAACTGTGGTAACCAGGAGACCGCGGTGGCTATAGGTCAGTAACTGTGGTAACCAGGAGACCGCGGTGGCTATAGGTCAGTAACTGTGGTAACCAGGAGACCGCGGTGGCTATAGGTCAGTAACTGTGGTAACCAGGAGACCGCGGTGGCTATAGGTCAGTAACTGTGGTAACCAGGAGACCGCGGTGGCTATAGGTCAGTAACCCGGAGACCGCGGTGGCTATAGGTCAGTAACCCGGAGACCGCGGTGGCTATAGGTCAGTAACCCGGAGATCGCGGTGGCTATAGCTCAGTAACCGTTGTAACCAGGAGACCGCGGTGGCTATAGGTCAGTAACCGTGGTAACCAGGAGACCGCGGTGGCTATAGGTCAGTAACCGTGGTAACCTGGAGACTGCGGTGGCTATAGGTCAGTAACCGTGGAACTAGTGGATGAGTACAGGTATGTTTGGCTAACACCTCGTCAGTTACAACAGTCGTCTTCTACGTTAGATATGAAAACCTGCAGCTTCTGTGTGCTGTTTGTGGACAAGTGATTTTATTTCTCAAATGTAGCAAGTGCAGGTCATATACAGGTGCAGCTTATATACAGGTGCAGGTCATATACAGGTGCAGGTCATATACAGGTGCAGCTTATATACAGGTGCGGCTTACATACAGGTGCAGGTCATATAGAGGTGCAGGTCATATACGGGTGCAGGTCATACGGGTGCAGGTCATATACGGGTGCGGCTCATATACAGGTGCGGCTTATTTACAAGCACGGCTCATATACAGGTGCAGCTTATTTACAAGCGTGGCTTATATACAGGTTCAACTCATATACAGGTGCCGCTTATTTACAAGCGCGGCTTATATATAGGTTCGGCTCATATACAGGGTCGGCTTATATACAGGTGAAGCTTATTTACAGGTGCAGCTTATTTACAAGCGCGGCTTATATACAGGTGCGGCTCATATACAGGTGCGGCTCATATACAGGTGCAGCTTATATACAGGTGCTCAGACAGTCCAGTAAAGGTGCTCTGACCTCTGACCTCTCCTCAGCGGGCCGGCTCGGGCTGTACTCCAAAGGGGCTCGGTCTCTGTCTGGAGAGGAGCTGGACTCTCTGGACCTCCTGCAGCTCTCACAGGTCGTCCCTCAGGTCGGTAACGTTGCTCTTCACTTTTACTTTCACCTTCACCCTTTGTAAACGTCTGTGTGTGTGTGTGTGTGTGTGTTTGCAGATCGCAGTGTTCTACAGAGCCAGCCCCAGACACAAGCTGAAGATCGTCAAGGTAACTACTGTCCTGGACCTCCTCTGCCCCCCTCTCTTCCCCCTCACCTCCTCTCTCCCCCTTTCACCTCCTCTCACCTGCTCTCTCCCCCCTCACCCCCTCCTCCCCCTCACCTGCTCTCCCCCCTCACCTCCTCTCTCCCCATTTCACCTCCTCTCTCCCCCTTTCACCTCCTCTCCCCCCTCACCTGCTCTCTCCCCCCCTCACCTGCTCTCTCCCCCCTCACCTCCTCTCTCCCCAGTCTCTGCAGAGGATTGGAGCTGTGGTGGCGATGACAGGAGATGGTGTGAATGATGCCGTGGCTCTGAAAGCTGCAGACATCGGTGTGGCCATGGGCCGCAGCGGCACCGACGTGTGTAAGGAGGCGGCGGACATGATCCTGGTGGACGACGACTTCCAGACCATTCTGTGAGTCTAGTCCTGCTTTAGACCTGCTTTAGACATGCTTTAGACCTGCTTTAGACCTGCTTTAGACCTGCTTTAGACCTGCTTTAGACCTGCTGTAGACCTGCTTTAGACCTGCTTTAGACCTGCTTTAGACCTGCTTTAGACCTGCTTTAGACCTGCTTTAGACCTGCTTTAGACCTGCTTTAGACCTGCTTTAGTTCTGCTTTAGTCCTGCTTTAGTCCTGCTTTAGACCTGCTTTAGACCTGCTTTAGTCCTGCTTTAGTCCTGCTTTAGACCTGCTTTAGACCTGCTTTAGTCCTGCTTTAGACCTGCTTTAGTCCTGCTTTAGACCTGCTTTAGTCCTGCTTTAGACCTGCTTTAGACCTGCTTTAGTCCTGCTTTAGTCCTGCTTTAGTCCTGCTTTAGTCCTGCTTAAGTCCTGCTTTAGACCTGCTTTAGTCCTGCTTTAGACCTGCTTTAGACCTGCTTTAGTCCTGCTTTAGTCCTGCTTTAGACCTGCTTTAGACCTGCTTTAGTCCTGCTTTAGATCTGCTTTAGTCCTGCTTTAGTCCTGCTTTAGACCTGCTTTAGACCTGCTTTAGTCCTGCTTTAGATCTGCTTTAGTCCTGCTTTAGTCCTGCTTTAGACCTGTCCTGTGTTTCAGATCTGCGATAGAAGAAGGCAAAGGAATCTACAACAACATCAAGAACTTTGTGTGTTTCCAGCTGAGCACGTGAGGAGCATGTTTCTGACATCTGCAGGGCCTTTGTTTTGGTTTTTTATTCTTTAAGGTTTTTCATGAGATAGATACAAAAAAACACAGAACATTGTAGAACTGGGAGTGACCAAGAAAATAAAAAAAGGGTTAGAGAGAAGGAAATTTGGTCTGTTAGCATTAGTGTATGTTACCCACTTACCCCAGACTCAAACCACCCATGTTTGTTATTTACCAAGACAGTGAGCACTTAGCCCAGCACGACTCAAACCACCCATGTTTGTTATTTACCGAGGCAATGAGCTCTTCCATCTTGTAGATTTCTAGTGATATTTCCCACCATAATGTCAAGTTTTGTGTATCTAGAGATAGCCATTTTTTAGTGATGGCTTTTTTGCTTGCAACAAGCAAGGCACTAATCAGACACTTATCCTCTTTTCTCCAGCTCAATGGGGTGCAACCAAAAAACTGTGTTTTCATATCAAAAGAAATTGCACAGTTGAAAACATCTTGCAGTGTTTTATGAATATCAGTCCAGTATTGTTTAAGGGGCAGTCCCAAAACATGAGCGTGGGTTGCTCGCTGGTTCCCACATTGTCTCCAGCAGTTAGGAGGGTTTCCATCATAATGAGCCTTTTGACTTGGAGTGATTAAAAAACAGATTATGGTTTTCCACCCAAACTCTCTCCATCTTGTTGATGGACTTTGTTTTAACGTGTGTGTGTGTGTGTGTCTGTCTTTGTGTCTCTGTCTTTGTGTGTGTGTCTGTCTTTGTGTCTCTGTCTTTGTGTGTGTGTCTGTCTTTGTGTCTGTCTTTGTGTGTGTGTCTGTCTTTGTGTCTCTGTCTTTGTGTGTGTGTCTGTCTTTGTGTCTCTGTCTTTGTGTGTGTGTCTCTGTCTTTGTGTCTCTGTCTTTGTGTGTGTGTCTCTGTCTTTGTGTCTCTGTCTTTGTGTGTGTGTCTCTGTCTTTGTGCCTCTGTCTTTGTGTGTGTGTCTCTGTCTTTGTGTGTGTGTCTCTGTCTCTGTCTGCCTGTGTGTGTGTAGATCGATAGCTGCTCTGACCCTCATCTCGTTAGCGACCCTCATGAATTTCCCGAATCCCCTGAACGCGATGCAGATCCTGTGGATCAACATCATCATGGACGGACCCCCAGCACAGAGGTGAGGCATCATGGGAAATGTAGTCCCCAGGAGACAGGCATCATGGGAAATGTAGTCCCCAGGTGACAGGCATCATGGGAAATGTAGTCCACAGGAGATAGGCATCATGGGAAATGTAGTCCACAGGTGACAGGCATCATGGGAAATGTAGTCCACAGGAGACAGACATCATGGGAAATGTAGTCCACAGGAGACAGGCATCATGGGAAATGTAGTCCCCAGGTGATAGGAGCTCATGGGAAATGTAGGCCACGTGAGAGGGGCATTATGGAAAATGTAGTCCACATGAGACATTGCATCATGGGAAATGTAGTCCACAGGAGACTGGCATCATGAGAAATGTAGTACGCAGGAGACAGAGGCATCATGGGAAATGTGGTACATAGGAGACAGACTGAGGGCACTGTTGTAAATGTGTACATAAGCATGGATCTTGTGTGTAGTGTTGTAACCATGGTAACGTTGTGTTTGTCAGTTTGGGGGTGGAGCCAGTGGACCCTGATGTCATCAGGAAGCCTCCTCGTAACATCAATGACAGCATCCTCACTCGCAGCCTCCTGGTGAAGGTCCTGGTGTCTGCTCTGATCATCGTGTGTGGGACTCTGTTTGTGTTCTGGAGAGAGGTACAAGTCTACTGCTGTAGTCTCTCTGGAGTCTCTCTGGTCTCTCTCTCTGGTCTCTCTCTCTGGTCTCTCTCTCTGGCCTCTCTCTCTGGTCTCTCTCTCTGGCCTCTCTCTCTGGCCTCTCTCTCTGGCCTCTCTCTCTGGCCTCTCTCTCTGGCCTCTCTCTCTGGCCTCTCTCTTTGGTCTCTCTCTCTAAATAACACAATACTAGTAGAGGTCACTGCACCCACAGGTCTCCCATCCCAGTTCTTCCCAGGCCTGTCCAGCTGATCCTCTGCTCTCTGTCCACAGCTGCAGGATAATGTGATCACTCCACGGGACACGACCATGACCTTCACCTGCTTTGTGTTCTTCGACATGTTCAACGCCCTCAGCTCCCGCTCCCAGGTAACCTCTGACCCCTCTCCTGGTCTCCGTAGTAACCCTTCTCCTCTCTCTCCTGGTCTCCATAGTAACCCCTCTCTTGGTCTCCATAGTAACCCCTCTCCTCTCTCTCCTGGTCTCCATAGTAAAGTCTCCCCTCTCTCTCCTGGTCTCCAGAGTAACCCCTGTCCTCTCTCTCCTGGTCTCCATAGTAACCTCTCCTCTCTCCTGGTCTCCATAGTAACCCCTCTCCTCTCTCCTGGTCTCCATCGTAACCCCCCCTAGTCTCTCCTGGTCTCCATAGTAACCTCTCCCCTCCTCCACAGACGCGGCTGGTCCATGAGCTGGGTCTCCTCAGTAACCCCGTCTTCTGTGTGGCGGTGCTGGCCTCCATCATGGGTCAGCTGCTGGTCATCTACTCCCCGCCCCTGCAGAGGGTGTTCCAGACCGAGAGCCTGAGCCTCGCTGGTATGTCACCCACGTGGTCCTCACTGCACCAGCCAGCACCACACAACCACACATGGGCCAAACATGGTCCTCACATGGTCCTCACTGCACCACCCAGCACCACACTTGGTCCTCACTGTACCAGTCAACACGACACATTGGTCCTCACTGTACCAGATTGTTGTGTGTACAAAGTTTATAAACTTGGTCTGGTCACAGCAATCGGCCGCAGAGAGAAAAAGTAGAACAACAATATCTGGACCAGAGAGGGACAAGGATTAGAGTGTCTCTCTCTCTGATCTCTCTCTCTGATCTCTCTCTCTGATCTCTCTCTCTGATCTCTCTCTCTGATCTCTCTCTCTGATCTCTCTCTCTGATCTCTCTCTCTGATCTCTCTCTCTGGTCTCTCTCTCTGGTCTCTCTCTCTGGTGTCTCTCTCTCTGGTGTCTCTCTCTCTGGTCTCTCTCTCTCTGGTCTCTCTCTCTCTGGTCTCTCATGGTCCTTGTACCATGTGTGTTTCAGACCTCCTGTTCCTGGCCGCTCTGACCTCGTCCGTCTGTGTGGTGTCTGAGTTCATGAAGAAGATGGAACAGTGGAGGAGGAGGGAGAGAGCGCCCCCTGCCAGGAACTTCCATGAGGTGCAGCTTTAAGCAATGTTTACATGTGTATGTTTTACAAGTGTATACAGGGCGGCCTCTCAGCAAGAAGGCGAAACTGCTCCCGGTCAGACCAGGGCCTTTCTGAGTGGAGTTTGCATGTTCTCCCCGTGTCTGCGTAGGTTTCCGCCGGGTACTCCGGTTTCCCGTACCACTAAAAATATGTACAATAGGTCTGGCATCTCTGTGTGGAGTGAGAAACAAGTGCCCAAAAATAAAATAAATAATAATTGTAAACTGCTTTGACTCTGGTCTGTGAAAGGCGGTATATAAATAAACATTACTTAATTACTTACTATGTATACATGTGTGTGTATGTATACATGTGTATACATACATACGTGTGTATGTATACATGTGTATACATACATACGTGTGTATGTATACATACATACATACGTACGTGTGTGTATGTATGTATACATACATACATACATACGTACGTGTGTGTATGTATGTATACATACATACATACGTACGTGTGTGTATGTATGTATACATACATACATACGTACGTGTGTGTATGTATGTATACATACATACATACGTACGTGTGTGTATGTATGTATACATACATACATACGTACGTGTGTGTATGTATGTATACATACATACATACGTACGTGTGTGTATGTATGTATACATACATACGTACGTGTGTGTATGTATGTATACATACATACGTACGTGTGTGTATGTATGTATGTATACATACATACGTACGTGTGTATGTATGTATGTATGTATACATACATACGTACGTGTGTATGTATGTATGTATGTATACATACATACGTACGTGTGTATGTATGTATGTATGTATGTATACATACATATGTATGTATACATACATACGTACGTGTGTATGTATGTATGTATGTATGTATACATACATATGTATGTATACATACATACGTACGTGTGTATGTATGTATGTATGTATGTATACATACATACGTACGTGTGTATGTATGTATGTATGTATGTATACATACATACGTACGTGTGTATGTATGTATGTATGTATACATACATACGTACGTGTGTATGTATGTATACCAACCATGAGACCAGACTGAGCTGACAGTCTGTGTCCGCCAGGGGACGACAACATGTTTGAGATCTCTGCTTTAGACTGAAGGGTCGGGGGGACGTCCTCTGAGTCTGTGTAAAACTGAGACTGATACATCTGTGTTTCAGGTATGACCCAGAGCTGCTGAGGGACCGGGACCCCGGTCTGGGACCCCCCGGTCTGGGACCACTTCTGAGGCTGCTGTACAAATGTTTGATACAGATGATTTTGTATTTATTGTCGACTGCTGTAGTGGATTTATCTGCACATGTTTAATAAAGACTTTTATTACAAAGGTTTGTCTTCCATGAGGAGCAGCAGCTCTACTCCGAGCTCTCATAACATGTTGAACCAGACAGAGACCAGAGAGAGAGACCAGAGAGAGAGACCTCAGTGTGGGGGGGCCTGTGGGGAGTAGTCCTGTTAAATAAAAGTCTGACTCAGTTTTAATAAGAATCTGTTTATAAAAAGACATTTCAGTCACATGACTCAGCTCTGTCGTCTGATTGGTTCAGATTTTCTCCACATAGTTTCCAGGAAACATTCCCTCACGACCACGAAGACGCCCGAACCACCACCCGCTGGCATCTGACCACAGTATATACAACAGTTTATAAATAGTTATATATACTGTTATATATCAGTATATATATAATATATATATTATACATATACTGATATATATCAGTGCCTTGCGAAAGTATTCGGCCCCCTTGAACCTTTCAACATTTCGCCACATTTGTCTTCAAACAAAGATAACATTTTAATTTTTTGTCATGAATCAACAAGTGGGACACAATCGTGAAGTGGAACGACATTTATTGGATAATTTAAACTGTTTTAACAAATAAAAAACTGAAAAGTGGGGCGTGCAATATTATTCGGCCCCTTTACTTTCAGTGCAGCAAACTCACTCCAGAAGTTCAGTGAGGATCTTTGAATGATCCAATGTTGTCCTAAATGACTGATGATGATAAATAGAATGCACCTGTGTGTAATCAAGTCTCCGTATAAAAGCACCTGCTCTTTGATAGTCTCAGGGTTCTGTTTAAAGCGCAGAGAGAACCATGAAGACAAAGGAACACACCAGGCAGGTCCGAGATACTGTTGTGGAGAAGTTTACAGCCGGATTTAGATACAAAAAGATTGGCTTTAAACATCTCAAGGAGCACTGTGCAGTATCAGACCACTGCAAATCTACCAAGACCTGGCCGTCCCTCCAAACTTTCATCTCAAACATGGAGAAGACTGATCAGAGATGCAGACAAGAGGCCCATGATCACTCTGGATGAACTGCAGATAACTACAGCTGAGGTGGGAGAGTCTGTCCATAGGACAACAATCAGTCGTGCACTGCACAAATCTGGCCTTTATGGAAGAGTGGCAAGAAGAAAGCCATTTCTCAAAGATAGCCATAAAAGTCTTGTTTAAAGTTTGCCACAAGCCACCTGGGAGACACACCAAACATGTGGAAGAAGGTGCTCTGGTCAGATGAAACCAAAATCGAACTTTTTGGCCACAATGCAAAACGATATGTTTGGCGTAAAAGCAACACAGCTCATCACCCTGAACACACCATCCCCACTGTCAAACATGGTGGTGGCAGCATCATGCTTTGGGCCTGCTTTTCTTCAGCAGGGACAGGGAAGATGGCTAATATTGATGGGAAGATGGATAGAGCCAAATACAGGACCATTCTGGAAGAAAACCTGTTGGAGTCTGCAAAAGACCTGAGACTGGGACGGAGATTTATCTTCCAACAGGACAATGATCCAAAACATAAAGCCAAATCTACAATGGAATGGTTCACAAATAGACGTATTCAGGTGTTAGAATGGCCAAGTCAAAGTCCAGACCTGAATCCAATCGAGAATCTGTGGAAAGAGCTGAAGACTGCTGTTCACAAACGCTCTCCATCCAACCTCACTGAGCTCCAGCTGTTTTGCAAGGAAGAATGGGCAAGAATTCCAGTCTCTCGATGTGTAAAACTGATAGAGACATACCCCAAGCGACTTGCAGCTGTAATTGCAGCAAAAGGTGGCGCTACAAAGCATTAGCGCAAGGGTGCCGAATAATATTGCACGCCCCACTTTTCCGTTTTTTTATTTGTTAAAAAAGTTTAAATCATCCAATAAATGTTGTTCCACTTCACGATTGTGTCCCACTTGTTGTTGATTCTTGACTAAAAAAATATTTTCTATATCTTTATGTTTGAAGCCTGAAATGTGGCAAAATGTTGAAAGGTTCAAGGGGGCCGAATACTTTCGCAAGGCACTGTATAACACATGACAGGTTATACAAGTCTGCATAAGTATCCATACCCTCTGACAGGATGTCGATGACGTCGTCGGCGTTGAAGCTGAGTTCGTCGGTGTCCTGAGCGTCGTACGCCCAGAACGCTCTGCACTGAGGACCACGGGGTCTGGGTCTGGGACTGGGTTTAGGTCTCCCCTGACCGGGGTCCGGTCTGATTGAGGTCCTGCTCCTCTGCTCACTGAGGGAGACACACAGGGTGAGACCAGTTCAGGGAAGGAGGGAATGAGGAGGGGTGAGGAGGTGGGGGATGAGGGGTGAGGAGGTGGGGGAGGAGGGGGAGGAGGGGTGGGGAGGCAGGGAAGGTGGGGGAGGACTGACCCGGCGGCTCCGGTCTCAGGGACGTCCATGAAGGCGCGGTCCTGTGGTTGCTGTGGCGACTGGAGGCTCTGGCGGTTGCCGTGGTGACGGGGGAGAGTGGGCTGCTCCATAGAAGACTGTCGCAGAGAGAGCCCCCTGGAGGTGCGTCTGTGAACTGCACCTGTGACACATATTACTATATTAGAAATAACATTATTATTCATATCAGACATGACTTCACCTGAGCTCGGCCGCTGCTTGGAGGCGGGGTTGTGGGCGGGGCTAATGTGGCGGCTCTTCCTGATGTCCTTCCGGGTCGGTCCTGTTCATAGACAAGGTTTAATGGAGTCTATATTTCATTTAATTTCATTTCAGTTTATTTTGAAACATGTGTGCGTACTTTATACACAAGCCTTAAAACAAACCAAACATGTCTGTTCCATTCACACGTTCAAAAGGGAGTAGGTAGAAGCAGAAGCTCATATGGTCCTAACCCTCATTTACAAAATACATTGGTTCTACATGGTTCTCATGATGGTCTGAGTCAGAGACTGGGTCTCGGTCTCGGTCCTGGTCTTACTTGAGTTTGCAGGAAGTCCAGGTCCGATGGTGACCAGCAGGACCTTCCCACTCGGCTTCAGGACCATCTGGTCTCCGTCTCCGAGAGAGAACTGGATCTGCCGAGACCCTGCGGAGCCGAACGGGCCCCAGCCGCCTTTCTTCACCTTAAACTCCAGCCTGAGGAAGACCCAATTCAGAACTGGTCCAGACCCAATCTCTGGTCCAGTCCTGGTCCTACTCACTGGTCATTGAACTTGAGTGTCAGTCCTGGTCCTGTCCTGGTCCAGTCCTGGTCCAGTCCTGGTCCAGCCCTGGTCCACCCCTGGTCCAGTCCTGGTTCTGGTCCAGTCCTGGTCCTGGTGTCACTCACAGGTTGTTGAACTTCAGAGGCAGCTTCTTCCCCGTCCCTTCTGTGAATCTCTTCATTAACAAACTCAGAAACTCAGTTTTAAAGACGCTCTGCAGAACACTGTCGTAGTGAGACTCATGAACGATGAACAGGTCGTCCTGGAGACAGCTGTGGACCAATCAGAAGGCAGCGTGAGGAGGAGGAGCCAATCAGAGGGCAGCATGAGGAGGAGGAGCCAATCAGAGGGCAGCGTAAGGAGGACGAGCCAATCAGAGAGCAGCTACTGAGGACAGCTTACCTCAGAGACACTGATTGGACGTCCGGAATCTCGATCTTCCTTTTAAGGACTTCCTGGATCTGGCCTTTGTCCCGCCCCTGCTTCACTTTCTCTCGACCAATCAGGTACAAACATTTAGAGGTCAGGATGAGATCCCGCTTCACACTCTGAAACAAGACATGAGACTCAGACCAGGGACCAGGTCTGGTCTCTCTCTCTGGTCTCTCTCTCTGGTCTCTCTCTCTGGTCTCTCTCTGGTCTCTCTCTCTGGTCTCTCTCTCTGGTCTCTCTCTCTGGTCTCTCTCTCTGGTCTCTCGCTCTGGTCTCTCGCTCTGGTCTCGGGTCTGGTCTCGGGTCTGGTCTCGGGTCTGGTCGCGGGTCTGGTCGCGGGTCTGGTCGCGGGTCTGGTCGCGGGTCTGGTCGCGGGTCTGGTCGCGGGTCTGGTCGCGGGTCTGGTTGCGGGTCTGGTCTCAGGTCTGGTCCTGGTCTCACCCTGAAGCGGCGGTCGTACTTGAGGACCATGTGGCAGAACTCTGGTCTCTCTCTTCGGGGGATGAAGGTCTGAAGCTCCGGTCTCTGGTCCAGACCAATGTAGTCTCCAACAAAGTTCCTGTTCAGACTGTTCCTGCGACGCTGCTTATGGTTCAGGAGGAGGTCTGAGGCTGAGGACCAGGAGGAGACCAGGTGAGGAGACCAGGAGGAGACAAGGTGAAGAGGAGACCAGGAGGAGACAAGGTGAGGAGGAGACCAGAAGAAGACCAGGAGAAGACCAGGTGAGGAAGAGACCAGAAGGAGACTAGGTGAGGAGGAGACCAGGGGAGACGCCAGGTGAGGAGGACACCAGGGGAGGAGGAGACCAGGTGAAGAGGAGACCAGGGGAGACACCAGGTAAGGAGGATAAAAGGTGAGGAGGAGACCAGGTGAGGAGACCAGGAGGAGGTCTGGGTTGAGGAGACCAGGTGAGGAGACAAGGTGAGGAGGAGACCAGAAGGACACCAGGTGAGGAGGAGACCAGAAGGAGACCAGGTGAGGAGGAGACCAGGAGTCACTAGATGAGGAGGACACCAGGGGAGGAGAGGAGGAGACCAGGAGAGGAGGAGAGCAGGAGAGGACCATGTGGACTCACCCTCTTGTCTCATCTGGACGTACTTCCTCACCGCCGTGTGTCTCCTCCAGGCTTTTTGAATCACTCGAGCAAAACCATTGTACTTCCGCTCACGCATCTCCTCCAACAGGAACAGCTGAGGCCACATGGTGCAGGGGTCACATGGTACAGGGGTCACATGGTACGGGGGTCACATGGTACGGGGGTCACATGGTCACATTGTACGGGGTCACATTGTACAGGAGTCACATGGTACAGGGATCACAGGGTCAGATGGTCGTACCGACTCAGGTGCTCTGATGAAGACCTTGCTGGTCCCAAGCTGGTACTGGTCTTGGTCCATGTTCACAGACCTCAGCAGAACCAGGACTCCCTCCCGCAGGTCGCCCCTCCACGCCGGGAACGTCTGTGGCGTCAGGATCGCAAACCTGAGGAGACAAACCAGGTCTGCACCGGGTCTGGACCGGGTCCTCCCCTCCCCCTCTTTCCCCTCCCCCTCTTTCCCCTCCCTCTCTTTCCCCCTCCTCTCACCTCTGGATGAACTTGTTGAAGACCCGTCGGTATGAAAACCCGGCCCTGCGGACCCGGATGTTCTCTCTCAGTCCCAGATACTCCACCTGGTGCCGCACTCTCTTCTGTTCCCAGTCTCCAGGTTTCTTGGTCTCGTTTGGTTTGATGCAGCGAACGTAGTGCGGCGCCGACTTAGTGAGCGCGCTGACCAGAGCGTTGGCCTGTTTCTATGGAGACGGGAGAGGGAGGAGTCAGTGTTTCTATGGAGACGGGAGAGGGAGGAGTCAGTGTTTCTATGGAGATGGGAGAGGGAGGAGTCTGTGTTTCTATGGAGACGGGGCGTTGGCACGAGTTAGCATCAGGAGTTGGCATTAGCCTTAGGAGGAATTAGCATTAGTGTTGCATTAGAAGTGAGACTTAGCATTAGCATGAGTTAGCTCGTAGCCTCACCTTGATCTTGGAGCCCACAGTTGAAGGACGTCCTCGTTTCTCGGCCTCCAGGTTTTCCGGAAACAGAGCTCTGATGAAAGGACTGAGCAAACATTTACTATCTGAGTTTTAGCAGATTACAGATGTGTTAGCTCAGATTACAGCTGTGTTAGCTCAGATTACAGCTCTGATTACAGCTGTGTGAGCTCAGATTACAGCTGTGATAGCTCAGATTACAGCTGTGTTAGCTCAGATTACAGCTGTGTGAGCTCTGATTACAGATGTGTTAGCTCAGATAACAGATGTGTTAGCTCAGATTACATCTGTTAGCTCAGATTAAAGATGTGTTAGCTCAGATTACAGCTCTGATTACAGCTGTGTGAGCTCAGATTACAGCTGTGTTAGCTCAGATTACAGCTCAGATTACAGATGTGTTAGCTCAGATAACAGATGTGTTAGCTCAGATTACATCTGTTAGCTCAGATTACAGATGTGTTAGCTCAGATTACAGCTGTGTTAGCTCAGATTACAGATGTGTTAGCTCAGATTACATATGTGTTAGCTCAGATTACAGCTGTGTTAGCTCAGATAACAGATGTGTTAGCTCAGATTACAGATGTGTTAGCTCAGATTACAGATGTGTTAGCTCAGAATACAGCTTATGTCTGTGTTTCAGAGTAAACTCACAACTCGCTGCTCTGCATCAGCTCGATGATGTCGCTGAACAGAACGTCTCTGTTTCTCTCACAGAATCCACTGACGTCATAGGACACCTGGAAGGGCGGGGTTTAAGGGGGTGGAGTTTGAGAGGGTTGGGTTCAAGGGGGCGGGGTTTGAGGGGACGGGATTAGTTTATATTACAATCATAAAAGACCTGAAGAGAAAGGCTTTGTAGATGCTGCCACACCAATGTTAGCACTAGCCGGTGCAGTTAGCCCATTAGCACTAGCCCGTCAGCTTTCAGTTTCAGTTTCAGTTTCAGTTTTGGCATTAGCCTGTTAAAACTATCCAGATAATATTAGTCCAATTGCATCAGTCCGATAGCATTAGTCGTTAGCAATAGTCTGATAGCATTAGTCCTATAGCATTGGCCGTTAGCACTAGCCGTTAGCATTAGCGTTAGCATCAGTGTTACCTTGCCCGCGTAGTGGTGGATGATGAAGCCCTGGTTCCAGCTGCTGAAGTGTTCAAGTGACCCCATCTGTGATTGACGCAAGGGAGTCATGTGACCGAGACTGATGCTCCTCCCCCTTCTCTCCTCCTCCCCTCTCTCTCCTCCCTCCCCCTTCTCCTCTCTCTCTCTCTCTCTCTCCTCCCTCCCCCTTCTCCTCTCGCTCTCTCTCTCTCTCCTCCCTCCCCCTTCTCCTCTCTCTCTCTCGCTCTCTCCTCCCTCCCCCTTCTCCTCTCTCTCTCTCTCCTCCCTCCCCCTTCTCCTCTCTCTCTCTCTCCTCCCTCCCCCTTCTCCTCTCTCTCTCTCTCTCTCTCTCTCTCTCCAACCTCTCTCTCCCCAACCTCTCCCTCCTCCTCCTCCTCCTTCTCCTCACCTGTCCTTGTAGTTTCTGCAGGAGTGTGATGTCGGCTCCTTCTCCTTTGGCGTGCATCGTCGCACAAACGTCGTCCAGGACACACATCACACCAGGCGGGCTCTATTAGAGACCACCTCATGTATGAGACCAACTCATGTTAGAGACCACCCTCTTGTTAGAGACCAACTCATGTTCGAGACCACCCTCATGTTAGAGACCACCCTCATGTTAGAGACCAACTCATGTTAGAGACCACCCTCATGTTAGAGACCACCCTCATGTTAGAAACCAACTCATGTTCGAGACCACCCTCATGTTAGAGACCACCCTCAGAGACCACCCTCATGTTAGAGACCACCTCATGTTAGAGACCACCCTCATGATAGAGACCACCCTCAAGTTAGAGACCACCCTCATGTTAGAGACCACCCTCATGTTAGAGACCACCTCATGTTAGAGACCACCCTCATGATAGAGACCACCCTCATATTAGAGACCACCCTCAGAGACCACCCTCATGTTAGAGACCACCTCATGTTAGAGACCGCCCTCATGATAGAGACCACCCTCAAGTTAGAGACCACCCTCATGATAGAGACCACCTCATGTTAGAGACCACCCTCATATTAGAGACCACCCTCAGAGACCACCCTCATGTTAGAGATCACCCTCATGATAGAGACCACCCTCATGATAGAGACCACCTCATGTTAGAGACCATCCTCAGAGACCACCCTCATATTAGAGACCACCCTCAGAGACCACCCTCATGTAAGAGACCACCTCATGTTAAGGTGCTTTCAGACCGGAACATGCGTTGCGTCGGGTTTCAATGCAAAGTCTACGGTGGCGCGCGTTCAACCGTCACAACGCACGGACCTCTCGGTTTGCACAAACGGACTGTTCAATAATGACGCACGGACTTGGCGGGAAAGTCAAAGGGGAGGAGCAGGAGCAAAAAATCAACGCCCACAGGAGATGATTCTGCTCATCCTTTCCTTGGGACGTTTGTGCGACAACCAATCAGAGAGCAGCAAAGTGGTCACGGGGACATTAGCGGACTGAGCGAGCAGACTGAAGATACTCAAACAGCCAAAACAGGACCCGCACCAGACTTCACCAGAACTCAAACCAGGGCTGACAATGGGGGACTCTGTGCTTGTGAAAATATGGGTTGTCATGCTCCTGTGACCTTATGCAACTGCTTCGAGTGTGTTCATACTACTGTTATATAAAGTCACCTCCATGAACACATACTACTGTTATATAAAGTCACCTCCGTGAACACATACTGCTGTTATATAAAGTCACCTCCGTGAACACATACGGCTGTTATATAAAGTCACCTCCGTGAACACATACTGCTGTTATATAAAGTCACCTCCGTGAACACATACTGCTGTTATATAAAGTCACCTCCGTGAACACATACTGCTGTTATATAAAGTCACCTCCGTGAACACATACTACTGTTATATAAAGTCACCTCCGTGAACACATACTGCTGTTATATAAAGTCACCTCCGTGAACACATACTGCTGTTATATAAAGTCACCTCCGTGAACACATACTGCTGTTATATAAAGTAACCTCCGTGAACACATACTACTGTTATATAAAGTCACTGTGAACACATACTGCTGTTATATAAAGTCACCGTGAACACATACTGCTGTTATATAAAGTCACCTCCGTGAACACATACTGCTGTTATATAAAGACACCTCCGTGAACACATACTGCTGTTATATAACGTCACTGTGAACACATACTGCTGTTATATAAAGTCACCGTGAACACATACTACTGTTATATAAAGTCACCTCCGTGAACACATACTGCTGTTATATAAAGTCACCTCCGTGAACACATACTACTGTTATATAAAGTCACCGTGAACACATACTACTGTTATAAAAAGCCCGTGGAATGTCTGTGAGCAAAGACACGCTGCAAAGCTGCATATTGGAGAAGATCTGTACACAAGAAGCCGCTAGCATAGCTCTGTTAGCATCAGAGCCGGCCGGCTACTTCCGGTACTTCCGGCTCGCGTCAGGACGTTCTGGTGTGAAGTCCTCTGCGTCTGAAAACTAGAGAATGCGCGTCTGGTGAGCGGGGCTTCAGCGTTTCAGCGTTGGCGGTCTGAAAGCCCCGTTAGAGACCACCTCATGTTAGAGACCACCCTCATTATTTTCTTGCCGATAGTTAAGGAGATGAGTAATGGGTTTTTAAACTTGAGTGGAAGGGCTATTTCTGTAGTGTGTCCAGGAGGCAGAGTGATGGGTCCATTGGAATTCTGCAAAATCATGAGTGTTTTGGTTCTTGTTGTCCAGAGAGAGTTCTTGTTGTCTCGCATGGCGCCGTGGCAAGAGCTCTGGTGTGTGTCGTCTGGTGCACACTGGGGTAGTCTTGCACAGTTTTTCCAATGTGGTTTTACTGCAAATGGCAAATAAATGAATCTGATCTGAATCTGATCTGAATCTGAGTGAACCGCTCTTTCAAAACCTACCTCAACTCATAACCTACCTCCAACTAATAACCTACCTCCAACTCATAACCTACCTCCTACTCATAACCTACCTCCAACTCATAACCTACCTCCAACTCATAACCTACCTCCAACTCATAACCTACCTCCAACTCATAACCTACCTCCAACTCATGACCCACCTCCAACTCATAACCTACCTCCAACTCATAACCTACCTCCAACTCATAACCTACCTCCAACTCATAACCTACCTCCAACTCATAACCTACCTCCAACCTACCTCCAACTCATAACCTACCTCCAACTCATAACCCACCTCCAACTCATAACCCACCTCCAACTCATAACCTACCTCCAACTCATAACCTACCTCCAACTCATAACCTACCTCCAACTCATGACCCACCTCCAACTCATAACCTACCTCCAACTCATAACCTACCTCCAACTCATAACCTACCTCCGACTCATAACCTACCTCCAACTCATAACCTACCTCCAACTCATAACCTACCTCCAACTCATAACCTACCTCCACACACGCCATCTCTCACACACTGTATCTTGTCTGTCACTGTAACTGCATCTGTACGTCTGCACTTGTATTTGTGTCCATCTTTTACAATAAAAAAAGAAAAAGAAAAAAAGAGACCACCCTCATTTTAGAGACCACCCTCATGTTAGAGACCACCTCATGTTAGAGACCACCCTCATGTTAGAGACCACCTCATGTTAGAGACCACCCTCATGATAGAGACCACCTCATGTTAGAGAGCACCCTCATGAGAGAGACCACCCTCATGTTAGAGACCACCCTCAGAGACCACCTCATGTCAGAGACCACCCTCATGATAGAGACCACCCTCATGATAGAGACCACCCTCATGTTAGAGACCACCCTCATGTTAGAGACCACCTCATGTTAGAGACCACCCTCATGATAGAGACCACCTCATGTTAGAGACCACCCTCATGATAGAGACCACCCTCATGATAGAGACCACCCTCATGTTAGAGACCACCTCATGTTAGAGACCACTCTCATGATAGAGACCACCCTCATGATAGAGACCACCCTCATGTTAGAGACCACCCTCATGTTAGAGACCACCTCATGTTAGAGACCACCCTCATGATAGAGACCACCTCATGTTAGAGACCACCTCATGTTAGAGACCACCCTCACAGACCACCTCATGTTAGAGACCACCCTCATTTTAGAGACCACCTCATGTTAGAGACCACCCTCATGTTAGAGACCACCCTCATGATAGAGACCACCCTCATGTTAGAGACCACCCTCATGTTAGAGACCACCTCATGTTAGAGACCACCCTCATGATAGAGACCACCTCATGTTAGAGACCACCTCATGTTAGAGACCACCCTCATGTTAGAGACCACCCTCACAGACCACCTCATGTTAGAGACCACCCTCATTTTAGAGACCACCTCATGTTAGAGACCACCCTCATGTTAAAGACCACCCTCACTGACCTTTGACTCGATGAGGTCACACACCACTTTGTTGTTGAAATAGTCGATGGGCGTCCACTGGATCCCCTCCTGTACGTACTCCTCCTGTAACCCGGCAACAGGCGTCAACACACATGTTGTTGTTTACATGTTGTTGTTGTCCGGCTCCAAGACCAAACTCTACAACTGAGTCGACCTGTTTACTTCATGTATTGTGTGTGTGTCATTTCCATCTGTTGTCCCACATTCACACTCATTCACCCTGAACTATTGCACATGTTTTTAGTGGTAGGGGAAACCGGAGTGCCAGGAGGAAACCTACGCAAACATGGGGAGAACATGCAAACTCCACTCAGAAAGGCCCTGTTCCGACAGGGATTCGAACTCAGGACCTTCTTGCTGAGAAGCGAGAGTGGTAACCACTTAGCCACCATGCTGTTACAGGTTGTTGTTGTTTACATGTTGTTGTTAACATGTTGTTGTTGTTTACATGTTGTTGTTAACATGTTGTTGTTGTTTACATGTTGTGGTTGATGTTTACATGTTGATGTTTACATGTTGTTGTTGTTTACATGTTGTTGATTGTAACAACAGGTTGTTTAGGCCAGATGTGACTGCGATTCAACTCTGAGTACTATTCAAAAGACTGGTTCGGGAAGGAGCCTGGGTTGTGAGGTGTAGAATGAGTGGTACAAAACAACTGATTGAGTTTTGAGTTTGGTATTGTATTAAAAGTAGAAAGTAAATAACACAAAATTGTACAGAATAACAATATAACAATACTGACAGCCACAACCTCGCTGATAACGATACTGTTCCCACGATTCACACGCTCTGTGTTAGAGTCCGTGCTCCCATTCAAAGGGAGAGAAGAAAAGAAACCAAAATAGTCCACGATAGTCCAATATTGTCCGTTGGACGTAAAGAAAAAAAGAATGAATAGTCTCTTATCCTACCAGGAGTCCATGGCAGGGACAGGGAGATATCAGGATGAGGTGTGGAAACAGTAACCTTGCCTGCAAGCTGAATTCTCGCGGTATTTGTGAGTTCACAAACACTCGAGAATACATCTTGTACCGCTCCCGCTTACACTTTTCGAGTCGAACCACTGGGTGTGCGAGCCAATCACGCGCCAGTCTGGGGGTTTAGGGCGGGATATCCGGGTTTGACAAAAGCAAGAAGTGCCGGGCCGAAGCAAAACAAACATGGCTACGCAGGAGGACGGACGCAAAGTCAGTTTTAGCAGAATCTCCAATTTCTTTTTTGAAAGATGAACAGCGAGAGGCGCTTTGTACATTTCTGGACGGCAACCTTGGTAGGCGGGCACACAGCGTCACTTCGCCCAATCAGCTTCAAGTATTCTGCTGCTTACCCCTCCTTTCCCCGAAAGGATTCTCCGGGAGAAATCCCAGATTGATATCGCGGAGAACGCGTTAGAGTTCTACACAATCATCAATCTGGCTTTTGCCAGGTTATGGAAACAGCTCAGTACAAAAAAACCGGACCTTGAATTGCGTGGGCTTTGATGCTACTCAACACGCGCCCACATGGAAGCGTCGAGTCTTTATGATAGAGGGAAAAACGCTCCGATAACAAAGTTGTGCAGCTTTGTAACGCTAGCCCGCAGCTATGACATGCCACAGGTACAGCGGAGGAGAGCGTCAAGTGGGGGAGCGCGCATCATAAGGGAAACCATCAGATGTGGCGGAAGCTGACCCGCAACAATAAAACTAAAACTAAACTGAAATGCGGGTTATATTGATGTTTACATGTTGTTGTTTACAGGTTGTTGTTGTTTACATGTTGTTGTTATTTACATGTTGTTGTTATTTACATGTTGTTGTTGATGTTTACATGTTGTTGTTATTTACATGTTGTTGTTTACAGGTTGTTGTTGTTTACATGTTGTTATTTACATGTTGTTGTTGTTTACATGTTGTTGTTGTTTACAGGTTGTTATTTACATGTTGTTGTTGTTTACATGTTGTTGTTGTTGTTGTTTACATGTTGTTGTTGATGTTTAAATGTTGTTGTTTACATGTTGTTGTTGTTTACATGTTGTTGTTGTTTACCTGCTCGGCCTTCAGCGTGAGCTCGATGAAAATTTGCTGCAGTTTCTCGTTCACAAAGTTGATACAAAACTGTTCGAATCCGTTTTTCTGAAGAAAAAAAAGAATCATAATGTGTGTGTGTGTGTGTCTCTGTGTGTGTGTGTGTGTGTGTCTCTCTGTGTGTGTGTCTTTGTGTGTGTGTTTGTGTCTTTGTGTGTGTGTGTGTGTCTGTGTCTCTGTGTGTGCACTTGTTTTCAACTCCTGGTGGGTTCCATAACCTGAGATTCCACTCACGTCATGGGGACTGGTTTTACGTGGTGGGGCCCAAACACCGGACCCCACTGGTCCAAGCTTAATAATCAATGGGTAATGCTTTTCTAACGGTCCTTATGCAGTCTCTGTAAAAATATGGAACCCTGGAGGTTTACTTTCCTGAAAAAAGTGTGTTATGTGTCGGAACCCTGGTGGTGGGTTGCGGGATATCAAGGAGGGGCACACTGGGGCAATTTCAGTCCAGCAGGAGCCAATCATGGAGCAGCACAACAGAGGAAATCAGGTGTCAGGCTAGAAAAGGTGCAAGTGTGTGGTTCATTAGGCTGCAAGAAATCATGGAGGAGCACACTGAAGCGCACGCTTACAAACCACTGGTAAGTGCTGACTACAAGTCATGACTTCAAATTGTTATATAGAATTATTACTAATTATTTGTTGTTTGTGCAGCTTAGTCAAGAGTCCCTAGTTGATGAAGTCGACTCAGATTCTGACGATTTAACTGTCAAGAAGAAACCTGTAAAAAAGTATGGAAAAAGAAAAATCAAAAACACTTTTCTTCAAGACTCGGAAAGTGACGAACCAAAGGCAAATAAGATTGTTATCATGCAGCTGCAAAAGAAGAAAAATGGGGGGAGAGTTTACAGCAAGAGACACTTCTGCCTCTACTGTTCAATGTCCTGCCACAAAATGTCCCGTCATTTGACTAGAAAACATGGAAATGAAAGTGACGTAGCCAGAGCATTGGCTCTACCTGTGAAATCTAAAGCACGTAAACTTCAGTTTGATTTGATCAGTAATAGTGGAAACCGTGAGCACAATTTTGAGGTTTTAAAGGCCGGCATTGGAACTTTAGTCCCAGCTAAACAGCCAAATTCCCCATTTAAATCCAGTGAGTTTTTGCACTGTATAGACTGTGGGGCATTGCTTAAGCGAAAGTCGCTGTGGAGGCATGTGGCCAGGTGCCGGCTTTCACAGAAAGATGCCCAGGCTAAACCAGGTAGAAGTAGGGTCCAGTCCCTCTGCCCAGCCTGTACCGGAGGGCATCAGCAAAAAGCTGTGGTCTTTAATTTCGGCAATGCATCAGGATGAGGTCACGGGTGTTGTCAAAGCAGAAAAGGGGATTCTGAGACTCGGAGAGCACCTGTACTTAAAACACGGGCATGATAAGACTAAGCATGATTACATTAGGCAGAAAATGAGAGAAGTCGGTAGGTTAATTAACAAAGCAAAAACCGCAGGGAAACTGAAAACAATTAAGGATTTCTTTATTCCTTCCAACTTTAACCATGTGATTGATGCAGTCAGGTCTGTGGCTGGATATGATGGGGAAACAAATCAATACAGCCATGCATGCACATATTGAGGTATGTCGACCTGAATATGTGCAAACCCTAATAAGTGAGCCAACCTCTAAGCATTGGTCTAAACTGGCAGTTTTGACTCTTTGTGAGGTCATTATTTTCAATCGAAGAAGGGAAGGTGAGGTTTCAAAGATGCCACTGACAGCGTTTACCTTAAGAAGTAAGACTGGGATCCATTCTGACATTGCTCTGGGACTGTCCGAACTTGAGAAAAAGCTGTGTCAACATTTTCAACGCATTGAAATTAAAGGGAAAAGAAGTCGGAAAGTGGTGGTTCTTTTGACTCCTGAAATGATTGCTTCGATGGAGGTGCTGGTGGAGAACAGAAGGGCTGTTCCATCTCTGACCATAACCCATACTTCTTCTCCCGCCCGGGCGCAGACATCCACATCAGGGGATCAGACTCCCTACGGCAGGTAGCCAAAGAATGTGGTGCGGTGCATCCAGAGATGCTATCCTCAACCAAACTTAGAAAGCACATAGCTGGACTTCCGGTTGGTTGCTCATGGAGTAGAGGCGTGTGGAAGCTGGGCTCCCGACTTAACTGTTACTTTTTGACCCCCCAACGTTTTATTTTGTGTTCTTTTGCGTCAGCTGGGCAGTTTGTTTGTTTATATATTCGAGCCAGATTGGAGTTTCTCTTCGATGTAGGATGCCGAAGTCACACAGAGCCGGAGAAAAGAGTAAAAGTGCGGAGGCCGCTAGCATCACCGCTGTTAGCAAGGAAGATCTGTTAGCAGCGCTAGCAGAACACAAGAATTCTCTTTCAGCTGACCTCAACACATCCCTTAATAGAATCGACGGGAAGCTAGATTGCCTTCAACAGTCTGTGGATAGTCACGACAGTCGACTGACGTCTTTAGAAGACAATGCTGAATCCGTAGATGGACGTTTGGAGAAACTCGAGGCCTGCTACCTCAAGGTGCTAACAGAGAATGAGAAGCTACGCACTAAAGTTACGGACTTGGAAGGACGGAGCAGACGTTCCAATGTTAGATTGGTGGGATTGCCGGAGTCAATAGAAGGAGTTCAACCGACTAACTTTTTTGCTCAACTACTTCAGGAGGTATTTGGCCGTGATTTATTCCCGTCTCTGCCCGAGTTAGACCGGGCGCACCGCAGCCTGGCTCCCAAACCGAAGCCCGGGGATAGGCCACGGCCAGTCATGGTGTGCTTCCATCGTTTTCAGCAAAAGGAGCTGATAATGCGTGGGGCTCGGGTGAGGAAAACTCTGGTTTACCAGGGACACACTTTTCGACTTTATGAAGACTACCCATCGGAGGTTGTCACTCAGCGGAAAGTGTACAAAGCAGTCATGTCTTCGCTATACGAACTGGGGCTAAAGCCAGCCCTTCTGTACCCAGCTAAACTCCGTATCACTCAAACAAACGGCACGCGCAAGTTGTTTACATCAGTGGACGAGGCAGAGAGGTATGTCGAAGAGGTGAACAAATCTGTTTGAAGAGACTTTACTGGGACTGACTCGATGGTGTTTTTTCTGCTATTGTATTTTCTGTTTTGTTCTTTTAACGTATATATGGCCAGACTTTTGTAAGTGCTGCTGGTCAGCTGTTTTTTTTTAAGTTATCATTACATGGCCATGCTGTTATTTTGTTTGACTATATACTATAGCTGTTCATGCTTGTATTTTCTTGTTTTTTAATCTGATTCATATATTGGGGGGTCAATATTTTCTTTTTTATGCTAAATGGAGTCCAAGTGAGATTAGGGTGTTTTGTTTTTCTCGGAGGACGTTAGTTTTAGGCAGGTTAGGTGTGCTGTTTTACTGTTTGTTACAGCTAGAATCACCTTTGGGGTGGGTTTTTTTGTTAGCTTTGTTTTTGGTTTGGTTTTTTTCTGGGCTGTCACTATATGCAAATGTCTCATGTTTATATCAGGTATACATTCTATTCCATTTTTGTTTTCATGGCACAGATTGTCTCATGTTATGCTAATGTTATTAAATGCAGGTTAATTTGAATATTATAAGTTGGAACGTCAAGGGTTTGAATCATCCTGTCAAGCGTAAAAAGGTTATGACGCATTTAAGACATTTGAGGGTTGGCATGGCGATTCTTCAAGAAACACATCTTAAAAGTTCTGATCATTTTCGCCTTAGAACCGGATGGGTAGGCCAGCTCTTCCACTCCACTTTTCAGTCTAAATCAAGGGGGGTGGCCATAGCAATAAGCAAAGATACTTCATTTATTCACTCAAATTCTTATGTGGATGTTAATGGGCGATATGTGATAGTGACAGGTTTATTACATAATACTAAAGTAGCGCTTGTCAATATATATGCTCCTAATTTTTATGACTCTTTATTTTTTCAACGTATCATTAAGTTGCTTCCTGATTTGAATTCACATTTACTTATAATGGGTGGAGACTTTAATTTGACCATGGATCCGGTACTAGACCGGTCTTCCCCTAGATTGAGCAATGTGTCATCCAGGTCGGCGGCCTGGGTGAAATCTTTTCTTAAGGAATATGGTGTCTCTGACATATGGCGTTTCTTGCACCCTCAAGATAGAAACTATTCATTTTATTCGCACGTTCATCATACATATAGTAGGATAGATTATTTTTTTATTGATAACAAGCTTTCTTCATGTGTGCGTGCTTGTGAATACGAAACTATAATAATTTCAGATCATGCCCCTTTAGTATTAGCTTTGTCTTTACCTTAGGGCGGAGGTGCTCGGAGACACTGGAGGTTTAATTCATTGCTACTGTCGGATGAAAAATTTGTCAAATTTTTAGCGCAGGAAATAATGATGTTTCTAGAGATAAATATGACGGAGGGCATGTCTATTTTAACGGTGTGGGAATCCTTAAAGGCTTTTATGAGAGGACAAATAATTTCATATATGGTTAACAAAAAACGGATCTCTATGGAAGCGCAGGTTAAGTTGGATGGACAAATCAAGCAAATTGATGTTCAAAACTCTCTTCTTCCTTCTCCTGATTTGGATAAAGAACGCCTCAAATTGAAAACGGAATATGATTTGCTTACTTCACACTACATTGAAAATGTATTACTCAAAAATAGAAGTTCTGTGTATGAGCATGGAGATAAGTCTGGAGAGATTTTGGCTAGACAGTTGAGGGGCGCAAGGGCTAAGCAGTTAATTTCTGGTGTACGAGCTCTGGATGGTACTGTTACAACGGATCAACAAGGAATTAATAGCGCCTTTAAAGAATATTATGACAACTTGTACACTGCCTGTGATCCCAGTCTGGACTCAATCGAGGGCTTTTTTCAAAATTTGAATCTCCCATCTCTTTCTCCAGAAGAAGCTTTATTATTGGATGACCATATTGCCCAGGAGGAAGTGTGCTTTGCTATTAAATCATTGAAAACGAAAAAATCGCCAGGTCCAGACGGTTTCCCCAATGAATTTTACCAGGTTTTTTCAAATCAGCTATCTCCTATTTTGACTAAAGTATATGCAGAGTCTTTGGCCTCTGGTCATCTTCCTCCTTCTTTTAATCAGGCTTGTATTACACTTTTGTTAAAGAAGGATAAAGACCCACTGGATTGTGGATCCTATAGACCAATTTCTCTGCTTAATTCGGATTATAAGATTTTGACCAAGATTTTATCCCTCCGCCTTGAAGGTGTTCTCCCTAATATTATCTCCTCAGATCAAACAGGCTTTGTTAAAGGAAGACCATTATTTTTTAACATTCGACGCTTACTCAACATTCTGTATTCTCCCTGTCAGTCTGTTTCTGAATGCTTTTTGTCAATGGATGCAGAAAAAGCATTTGATAGGGTGGAATGGAATTTCTTATTTGGGACTATGTTAAAATTCGGATTCGGCGCGTCTTTTGTTTCTTGGATAAGGCTTCTGTACTTGTGCCCCTCGGCCATGGTTTTGACTAATAACCTGTATTCTAAACCTTTTACCTTACATCGTGGGACAAGGCAGGGGTGTCTCCTCAGCCCTTTGCTCTTTGTTTTGGCAATCGAGCCTCTTGCTATTGCTATAAGAAGCAACAAATGTGTGACGGGGATAACTAGAGGAAATATCGAACACAAGTTGTCCTTATATGCGGATGATCTCTTACTCTTTGTATCTGAAGCGGAGTCTACTATTCCCCAGATTATTAAGTTACTTCATCATTTTGGAGAAGTATCTGGTTATAAGTTGAATTTACAGAAGAGTGAAATGATGCCACTTAATATGACGGAGTTAGCATTGGGACGTATAACAGTTCCTTTTAAAGTAGCGAAAGATAACTTTACCTATCTTGGCATTACAGTAACCAAGGCTTTTTCTGACTTGTTTGAACTAAATTTGGGGACACTTTTACTGCAAACCAAACAGGATCTAACATTGTGGTCTTCCCTTCCTATTTCTTTAATTGCTCGGGTTAATACAATTGGCATGATGGTTCTTCCAAAGTTTTTATATTTATTTCAGTGTCTGCCTATATTTATTCCGGGGAGTTTTTTCAAAAAACTCGACGCAGTTATAACATGGTTCATTTGGAATGGGAAACAGCCTCGTTTACGGATAGAGTTCTTACGGAAACCAAAAAGGGATGGGGGTATGGCTCTTCCAAATTTTAAAATGTACTACTGGGCTGCAAACTTATATTGTTTATCCTTCTGGGTGCACTGCATCTCTGACGAAGAGAGTCCTGTATGGCTGATTATGGAAAGACGCTCGTGTGACTCGATGTCTCTGTCAGCTTTTCTATCTTCATCTTTGCCAATGCAGTGGTCTAATGTGCCTGGGGTTATCAATTCTTTAAAAATATACGGTCAATTTCGGAGGCATCATAATTTGTCAAAAGTCTGTCTTTTTAGCCCTATTTTAAAAAATCCTTTTTTCCAGCCTTCAATGCATGACAACATATTTAGAATTTGGAACAATAAGGGACTTAAATGTTTAGGTGACTTTTTTTTTCAGGGGGAATTTGCATCATTTGAGCAATTAACTCGGAAATTTGGTCTTCCACCGTCTCATTTTTTTAGATATCTGCAACTTAGGCATTATGTTAAAGATGCAATTCCAACTTTCCCTCATAAGCCACCAAATAGTCTTCTCGAAAATCTTTTTACCTGTTCATTGAAGAAGAAAGGAGCAATTTCATCAATCATTAAAATGTTGGGCGTGTCATCTTCTCCCTCTGGGTCTAAAATTCAGAAGTTATGGGGGAAGACCTCCAGATGACTATAGATGATGATTTATGGGCTATGATTTTAAGGCAAGTTCATTCTTCCTCTATGTGTGCCCGTCACTCCCTGATTCAATTTAAGATTGTGCATCGTGTGCATTTGTCTAAATCTAAATTGGCAAAAATGTTTCCTCAAACAGATCCTTTTTGTGATAGATGCAAAATTAGCGAGGCTACACTGCTCCATATGTTTTGGTCTTGTGTTAACCTTGAGGTATATTGGAGAGGTATCTTTGAGGCTTTGTCTACAGTTTTAGAGGTCCGAATTACTCCAGACCCTTTAATAGCCTTATTTGGAATCATACCTGATGGGCTTCAGCTCCCAGCTGAGGGCTACAAGGTGGTTGCTTTTAGCACTCTATTGGCTCGCCGCCTCATTCTTTTAAAGTGGAAGGATCCTATGCCGCCTTCTGTGACACATTGGATTAGGGACGTCATTTCTAATCTCAGACTGGAAAAAATAAGATATGCAATTCGTGGTTCTGAGGAAAAGTTTGTTAATATATGGAAACCCTTTATAACATTCTTTGAAAAGCCAACAACTCAGGTTTACCCTTGATGTTTGTTTTGTTTTGTTATATGTTTCTTTCGTTCGACTTTCAGGTCTTTAATAGACTGACGTTTGACTATATTCAAGTGCAATGAATCTGTGTGGTATATGTGAATTGGTGACAGTCCGGTGGGTGGGGGGGATCGGGTTTTCTTTTGTTTTGTTTATTAATTTGTAATGTGAAAAAGCAATAAATATATTTAAACACGAGAAAGCACATAGCTACTATGTCTACAGTTCTCAATATGAAAGAGAATGAAATGGACATACTAGCCAACTTCCTCGGCCATGACATTCACATCCACAGACAATATTACAGACTACCAGAGGGGACACTGGAGCTGGCCAAAATCAGCAAAGTGTTAATGGCCATGGAGCAGGGAAGAGTGACGGAATTCAAAGGGAAGAGCCTCGACCAGATACAAATTGAGCCTGAAGGTAATTCTTGATATTATTAAAATATGTATTTTTTTTTCCCCCGGGCGACAGTAGCTCAGTTGGTAGAGCATTGGTCTTCAGGCCTGAAGGTTGTGGGTTCAATTCCCACCTCGACACCTTCTCCACCGACTCCCACTGATGACTGCTGTCGTTGTGTCCTTGGGCAAGACACTTAACCCCACTTTGCCCAAAGCCCCACCTGAAAGATCAAGGCTATGCTCACACTCAGAGAGCAGCTGTCCTCCTGTGGACTCACCACCTGCAGAGGGTCAGTGAGGGGCTGGTGCTATGAGACTTGGGTGGCATTTCTGATTGCCACCCCCCTGACCCAGAAATGGATTGAAGGGTAGAAAATGGATGGATGGATTTTTTTCCCCTAAAGGCCACTTGTATTTTTATTTCCTGTGCGACAGGGAGAGCAGTAGAGATCCTCTCACAAACGGACGGGCTAAAAGAAACTTCAAGCGGAGAACCTTCAACCATTCATCCAGATGCACCCCATGGTAGTGGCAGTGCCCCTTCTGGTAAGTGTACCAGGTGGGGGATTACAGCCAGGCTGCTTGGTCCTAACCCTGGGAGTGTATATTGCTAATATATTTTTATTTCTCTCCCTAGAACGTGTAAGAAAGCCATGGTCTGCATCTGAGGTGAAGGCTGTGGAGAAGACCATGACGCCTTTCATACAGACTGGAAAAGTCCCTGGGAAGTCTCACTGCCTGGCCTGGCCTGGCCTGCATTAATGCCTCACCAGATGACCTTAGACATCGGACATGGAGTGGCATTAAATTCTATGTCAAAAATAGAATCACTGCAATTCGAAAAAAAAAATCAAAAATAAAATTCCTTTAAAAGAGTTGTTTGTTTTCTATTGACTGTTTTGTATTACTTAAAGTAGTCCCAGTAAAAAAAGATTATGTCTATGGGTCCCATTCTGAACGGCCCTGTCAAAGAGGACCCACCAGGTAACAAAAACGTGTATGTGTGTGTGTGTGTGTGTGTCTTTGTGCGTGTCTCTGTGTGTGCGTATCTGGGGGGTTGTGGGCGGAGCTTAATGAGGGGGAGGAGTCAAACCTGGAAAATCTCAAATCCATAAATGTCCAAAACTCCGATGTTCAGCTCCTCAGTCTGCTTCACCATCGCTTTGTTTACAGTCTGTCAACAAACAAACATACAGGTGTAGTACAGGTGTAGTACAGGTGCAGTACAGGTGTAGTACAGGTGTATACAGGTGTAAAAGAGGTGTAAACATGTGTAGTACAGGTGTAGTACAGGTGCAGTACAGGTGTAGTACAGGTGTATACAGGTGTAAAAGAGGTGTAAACAGGTGTAGTACAGGTGCAGTACAGGTGCAGTACAGGTGTAGTACAGGTGTATACAGGTGTAAAAGAGGTGTAAACAGGTGTAGTACAGGTGTATACAGGTGTAGTACAGCTGTAGTACATTGGCATACAGGTGCAGTACAGGTGTATGCATGTGTAATACAGGTGTAGTACAGGTGTAATGCAGGTGCAGCACAGGTGTAGTACAGGTGTATACAGGTGTAAAAGAGGTGTAAACAGGTGTAGTACAGGTGTAGTACAGGTGCAGTACAGGTGTAGTACAGGTGTATACAGGTGTAAAAGAGGTGTAAACAGGTGTAAACAGGTGTAGTACAGGTGTAGTACAGGTGTAGTACAGGTGCAGTACAGGTGCAGTACAGGTGTAGTACAGGTGTATACAGGTGTAAAAGAGGTGTAAACATGTGTAGTACAGGTGTAGTACAGGTGTATACAGCTGTAGTACAGGTGCAGTACAGGTGTATGCATGTGTAATACAGGTGTAGTACAGGTGTAATGCAGGTGTATACAGGCCATCTCTCTCCCGACTCCGCCCATCTCTCTTCCGACTCCGCCCATCTCTCTCCCGACCCCGCCCATCTCTCTCCCGACTCCGCCCATCTCTCTTCCGACTCCGCCCATCTCTCTTCCGACTCCGCCCATCTCTCTCCCGACTCCGCCCATCTCTCTCTCTCTCTCTCTCACAGGTGTAGCCCTGGTGTAGTACCGGTGCAGTACCACTCACCTCCAATAGGCGGTCAAGCAGCCTTCCGTACAGGTGTATGCAGGTGTTACATGGGTGCAGCACAGGTGCAGTACCACTCACCTCCACCAGGTGGTCGAACAGCCTGCCGTACAGGGCCTTGCTCAGGGCGTCGCGGGTGAAAGCTGCTTGTTCTGTGTTCAGCGTCACAGAGATGACCTCAGAGCGGCCGCCCCACTTACTGTCCATCACTCTGCTGGTCAGCTTCGAACACAGCGCCTCCTGCTGGACCCCCAGGAGGAAGGAGGGGAAGGCCAGGTCTGCGGAAGGAGGGGGGGAGGAGGAGGGTAGGGGAGGGGAGGGGAGGAGAGAGGGGAGGGGAGGGGAGGGGAGGAGGAGGAGGGAGGAGAGAGGGGAGGGGAGGGGAGGAGGAGGAGGGAGGAGAGAGAGGAGGGGAGGGGAGGGGAGGGGAGGAGGAGGGAGGAGAAGGGCAGAGGGTTAGAGAGGGCAGACAGACAAAATGTTGTGTCTGTCTGGACCCAACCTAGACCCGGCCTGGACCCGGCCTGGAACAAACAGTCCTGGTTCAGTGCTATAATTAGAATGTATTATACACAACTGTCAAACTACCAAGACACGGCTGTCTGCCCAAACGCACAGCTCCGACAAAGACTGATCACAGATGTCCAGACTTGGTCTAGACCTGGTCAAGACCCGGTCTCACTCACAGTCCGGACTTTCCACAGAGGCATAGTTGTTCTCTTCTCTGAAGCTGATGTTTCCGAGGTGAAGAATCGAGGCCACGATCTGCAAAACTGAGTCCTGGTCTTCATCCGAGAGTCCGACCACTGACATGGCCTCCTGCAGAGACCAGAACCAGGACTAGGACTAGACCATATGACACCAGAGACCAGAGAGAGACCAGAGAGAGAGACCAGAGAGAGAGACCAGAGAGAGAGACCAGAGAGAGACCAGAGAGAGACCAGAGAGAGACCAGAGAGAGAGACTAGAGAGAGAGACCAGAGAGAGAGACTAGAGAGAGAGACCAGAGAGAGACCAGAGAGAGACCAGAAAGACAGACCAGAGAGAGACTAGAGAGAGAGACCAGAGAGAGAGACACCAGAGAGAGACCAGAGAGGCAGACCAGAGAGAGACTAGAGAGAGAGACCAGAGAGAGATTGATTTGAACAGTTTCACTTTGTACCATGGTTTCTGCAAAGTCCTTCTTGTCGATGACATCATCCACGGTGAAGGTCCCTGATTGGTTGAGGTAGAAGTAGTAATCAGGTGATGTCACGCCCAGGTTTTCCCGCTGCTCCGCAGTCGCTCCGTCCAAGAACTGCAAACACCAGCTTTAATCATCAAGATCTGCTTATTAGTACCAGCAGCAGCAGTACCAGCAGAAGTACCATCTGCAGTACCAGCAGCAGCAGTACCAGCAGCAGCAGTACCAGCAGTAGTACCAGCAGCAGTACCTTCAGCAGCAGTACCAGCAGCAGCAGTACCAGCAGCAGGACTCACCTGGTAGTAGATGTGGAAGTTCCTCTCCCCATGGTTCTGAGAGACCACTCTGCTTTTCTCCAGGAGGAAGTTGGAAATCTTTCCTCCATCTGGAGCTCCACCAGAACTGAACTGGATCTCCACGTACTTCCCCTGAGGAACACCATGTGAGGACGGCACCGGACCAGACCGGACCAGACCAGACCGGACCAGACCGAAACATACAGAGTTCATCTGGATCTGAGTCAGTTACACTAGACATCCACCCTAGTACTGGTCCTAGTCCAAACTCTAGTCCGGGTCCTGGTCCAAACCCTAGTCCTGGTCCTGACCCTAGTTGTAGACCCAGACCCAGACCCAGTGACACTCACGAAGCGGCTGGAGTTGTTGTTCCTCACAGTCTTTGCGTTTCCAAAAGCCTCCAGCAGCGGATTAGACTGAAGTATGATGTCTTTGACCCTCTGTGGACGAGACCAGACTCAGACCGAGACCAGGGAGAGACCGAGACCAGAGAGAGAGACCAAGACCAGAGAGAGACCGAGACCAGAGAGAGAGGCCGAGACCAGAGAGAGACCGAGACCAGAGAGAGACCAGAGAGAGACCGAGAACAGAGAGAGACCGAGACCAGAGAGAGACCGAGACCAGAGAGAGACCGAGACCAGAGAGAGACCGAGACCAGAGAAAGACCGAGACCAGACTGAGTCAGAGACCAGAGAGAGACCGAGACCAGAGAGAGACCGAGACCAGAGAGAGACCGAGACCAGAGAGAGACCGAGACCAGAGAGACAGAGACCAGAGAGAGAGAGAGACCGAGACCAGAGAGAGACCGAGACCAGACAGAGAGACCGAGACCAGAGAGAGACCGAGACCAGAGAGAGACCGAGACCAGAGAGAGACCGAGACCAGAGAGAGGCCGAGACCAGAGAGAGACCGAGACCAGAGAGAGACCAAGACCAGACTGAGTCAGAGACCAGAGAGAGACAGAGACCAGAGAGAAACCGAGACCAGATTGAGTCAGAGACCAGAGAGCGACAGAGACCAGAGAGAGACCGAGACCAGAGAGAGACCGAGACCAGACTGAGTCAGAGACCAGAGAGAGACAGAGACCAGAAAGAGACCGAGACCAGACTGAGTCAGAGACCAGAGAGAGAGACCGAGACCAGAGAGAGAGACCGACACCAGAGGGAGAGACCGAGACCAGAGGGAGAGACCGAGACCAGAGAGAGAGACCGAGACCAGAGGGAGAGACCGAGACCAGAGAGAGACTGAGACCAGAGAGAGACCGAGACCAGGCTGGGTCTGAGACCAGACCGAGACAAGAGGACAGGGTTGAAAGAGGGCCCAAACCAGGTCTAGGGTCTGACCTGGACTTTGTCTCCTCCTCCGGACACTTTGGAGATGTAGCTCATGATGAACTTCGCTGCCACGGTCTTCCCAGCTCCACTCTCCCCACTGCAACGAGACACTGTTAGACCAGGTCTGGTCCAGTCTGAGTCTCTGCTCTCTCCGGTCTCTCTGGTCTCTGGTCCCTGGTCTCTCTGGTCCCTGGTCTCTGGTCTCTGGTCTCTGGTCCCTGGTCTCTCTGGTCTCTGGTCTCTGGTCTCTGGTCTCTTGTCTCTGGTCCCTGGTCTCTCTGGTCTCTCTGGTCTCTGGTCTCTGGTCCCTGGTCCCTGGTCTCTGGTCTCTCTGGTCTCTGGTCTCTGGTCCCTGGTCTCGCTGGTCTCTCTGGTCTCTCTGGTCTCTGGTCTCGCTGGTCTCGCTGGTCTCTCTGGTCTCGCTGGTCTCGCTGGTCTCTCTGGTCTCTCTGGTCTCTGGTCTCTGGTCTCTGGTCTCTGGTCCGTGGTCCGTGGTCCCTGGTCTCTCTGGTCTCTGGTCTCTGGTCTCTGGTCTCTGGTCCCTGGTCCCTTGTCTCTCTGGTCGCTGGTCTCTGGTCTCTGGTCCCTGGTCCCTGGTCTCTCTGGTCTCTCTGGTCTCTCTGGTCTCTCTGGTCTCTCTGGTCTCTCTGGTCTCTCTGGTCTCTGGTCTCTGGTCTCTGGTCCCTGGTCTCTGGTCTCTGGTCCCTGTCTCGCTGGTCTCTCTGGTCTCTGGTCTCGCTGGTCTCGCTGGTCTCGCTGGTCTCGCTGGTCTCTCTGGTCTCTGGTCTCTGGTCTCTGGTCCGTGGTCCCTTGTCTCTCTGGTCTCTCTGGTCCCTGGTCTCTGGTCTCTCTGGTCTCTGGTCTCTGGTCTCTGGTCCCTGTCTCGCTGGTCTCTCTGGTCTCTGGTCTCGCTGGTCTCGCTGGTCTCGCTGGTCTCGCTGGTCTCGCTGGTCTCTCTGGTCTCTGGTCTCTGGTCTCTGGTCCGTGGTCCCTTGTCTCTCTGGTCTCTCTGGTCGCTGGTCGCTGGTCTCTGGTCCCTGGTCTCTCTGGTCGCTGGTCGCTGGTCTCTGGTCCCTGGTCTCTCTGGTCTCTCTGGTCTCTCTGGTCTCTGGTCCCTGGTCTCTCTGGTCTCTCTGGTCTCTCTGGTCTCTCTGGTCTCTCTGGTCTCTCTGGTCTCTCTGGTCTCTCTGGTCTCTCTGGTCTCTCTGGTCTCTCTGGTCTCTCTGGTCTCTGGTCTCTGGTCCCTGGTCTCTGGTCTCTGGTCTCTGGTCTCTGGTCTCTGGTCTCTGGTCCCTGGTCTCGCTGGTCTCGCTGGTCTCGCTGGTCTCGCTGGTCTCGCTGGTCTCGCTGGTCTCTCTGGTCTCTCTGGTCTCTGTGGTCTCTGTGGTCTCTGGTCCCTGGTCCCTGGTCTCTGGTCTCTGGTCCCTGGTCTCGCTGGTCTCTCTGGTCTCCTGGTCTCGCTGGTCTCGCTGGTCTCGCTGGTCTCTGGTCTCTGGTCTCTGGTCTCTGGTCCGTGGTCCCTGGTCTCTCTGGTCTCTGGTCTCTGGTCTCTGGTCTCTGGTCCGTGGTCCCTGGTCTCTCTGGTCTCTGGTCTCTGGTCTCTGGTCTCTGGTCTCTGGTCTCTGGTCTCTGGTCCCTGGTCCCTGGTCCCTGGTCCCTTGTCTCTCTGGTCTCTCTGGTCGCTGGTCTCTCTGGTCTCTCTGGTCTCTCTGGTCTCTCTGGTCTCTCTGGTCTCTCTGGTCTCTCTGGTCTCTCTGGTCTCTCTGGTCTCTGGTCTCTGGTCTCTGGTCTCTGGTCCCTGGTCCCTGGTCCCTGGTCTCGCTGGTCTCGCTGGTCTCTCTGGTCTCTCTGGTCTCTCTGGTCTCTCTGGTCTCTCTGGTCTCTCTGGTCTCTCTGGTCTCTCTGGTCTCTCTGGTCTCTCTGGTCTCTCTGGTCTCTCTGGTCTCTGGTCTCTGGTCTCTGGTCTCTGGTCTCTGGTCCCTGGTCCCTGGTCCCTGGTCTCGCTGGTCTCGCTGGTCTCGCTGGTCTCGCTGGTCTCTCTGGTCTCTCTGGTCTCTCTGGTCTCTCTGGTCTCTCTGGTCTCTCTGGTCTCTCTGGTCTCTGTGGTCTCTGGTCCCTGGTCTCGCTGGTCTCTCTGGTCTCCTGGTCTCGCTGGTCTCGCTGGTCTCGCTGGTCTCGCTGGTCTCGCTGGTCTCGCTGGTCTCGCTGGTCTCGCTGGTCTCGCTGGTCTCGCTGGTCTCGCTGGTCTCTCTGGTCTCTGGTCTCTGGTCTCTGGTCCCTGGTCCCTGGTCCCTGGTCTCTCTGGTCTCGCTGGTCTCGCTGGTCTCGCTGGTCTCTCTGGTCTCTCTGGTCTCTCTGGTCTCTCTGGTCTCTCTGGTCTCTCTGGTCTCTCTGTCTCTGTCTCTGTGGTCTCTGGTCCCTGGTCCCTGGTCTCCTGGTCTCGCTGGTCTCGCTGGTCTCGCTGGTCTCGCTGGTCTCTGCTGGTCTCGCTGGTCTCGCTGGTCTCGCTGGTCTCGCTGGTCTCGCTGGTCTCGCTGGTCTCGCTGGTCTCGCTGGTCTCTCTGGTCTCTGGTCTCTGGTCTCTGGTCTCTGGTCTCTGGTCTCTGGTCCGTGGTCCCTGGTCTCTCTGGTCTCTGGTCTCTGGTCTCTGGTCTCTGGTCTCTCTGGTCGCTGGTCTCTCTGGTCTCTCTGGTCTCTCTGGTCTCTCTGGTCTCTCTGGTCTCTCTGGTCTCTCTGGTCTCTCTGGTCTCTCTGGTCTCTCTGGTCTCTCTGGTCTCTCTGGTCTCTCTGGTCTCTGGTCTCTGGTCCCTGGTCTCTGGTCTCTGGTCTCTGGTCCCTGGTCCCTGGTCTCGCTGGTCTCGCTGGTCTCGCTGGTCTCGCTGGTCTCGCTGGTCTCTCTGGTCTCTGTGGTCTCTGTGGTCTCTGGTCCCTGGTCCCTGGTCTCTGGTCTCTGGTCTCTGGTCTCTGGTCCCTGGTCTCGCTGGTCTCTCTGGTCCCTGGTCTCTCTGGTCTCTGGTCTCTGGTCTCTGGTCTCTGGTCTCTGGTCTCTGGTCCGTGGTCCCTGGTCTCTCTGGTCTCTGGTCTCTGGTCTCTGGTCTCTGGTCTCTGGTCCCTGGTCCCTGGTCTCGCTGGTCTCTCTGGTCTCTCTGGTCTCTGTGGTCTCTGTGGTCTCTGGTCCCTGGTCCCTGGTCTCTGGTCTCTGGTCTCTGGTCTCTGGTCCCTGGTCTCGCTGGTCTCTGGTCTCGCTGGTCTCGCTGGTCTCGCTGGTCTCGCTGGTCTCGCTGGTCTCGCTGGTCTCTCTGGTCTCTGGTCTCTGGTCTCTGGTCTCTGGTCCGTGGTCCCTGGTCTCTCTGGTCTCTGGTCTCTGGTCTCTGGTCTCTGGTCTCTGGTCTCTGGTCTCTGGTCCCTGGTCCCTGGTCCCTGGTCTCGCTGGTCTCTCTGGTCTCTGTGGTCTCTGTGGTCTCTGGTCCCTGGTCCCTGGTCTCTGGTCTCTGGTCTCTGGTCCCTGGTCTCGCTGGCCTCTGGTCTCGCTGGTCTCGCTGGTCTCGCTGGTCTCGCTGGTCTCGCTGGTCTCTCTGGTCTCTCTGGTCTCTCTGGTCTCTCTGGTCTCTCTGTGGTCTCTGGTCCCTGGTCCCTGGTCTCTGGTCTCTGGTCTCTGGTCTCTGGTCCCTGGTCTCGCTGGTCTCTCTGGTCCCTGGTCTCGCTCGGTCTCGCTGGTCTCGCTGGTCTCGCTGGTCTCGCTGGTCTCCTCGGGTCTCTGGTCTCTGGTCTCTGGTCTCTGGTCTCTGGTCCTGGTCCCTGGTCTCTCTGGTCTCTGGTCTCTGGTCTCTGGTCCCTGGTCTCGCTGGTCTCTCTGGTCTCGGGTCTCGCTGGTCTCGCTGGTCTCGCTGGTCTCGCTGGTCTCGCTGGTCTCGCTGGTCTCGCTGGTCTCGCTGGTCTCGCTGGTCTCGCTGGTCTCGCTGGTCTCTCTGGTCTCTCTGGTCTCTCTGGTCTCTCTGGTCTCTGGTCTCTGGTCTCTGGTCTCTGTCGGTCCTGGTCTCTGGTCTCTGGTCTTGGTCTCTGGTCTCTGGTCTCTGGTCTCTGGTCTCTGGTCCTGGTCTCCTGGTCTCTGGTCTCTGGTCTCTGGTCTCTGGTCTCTGGTCTCTGGTCTCTCTGGTCTCTCTGGTCTCTCTGGTCTCTCTGGTCTCTCTGGTCTCTCTGGTCTCTCTGGTCCTCTGGTCCCTGGTCCTGGTCTCTGGTCTCTCTGGTCTCTGGTCTCTGGTCTCTGGTCTCTGGTCTCGCTGGTCTCTCTGGTCCCTGGTCTCGCTGGTCTCCTGTCTGTCTCCGCTGGTCTCGCTGGTCTCGCTGGTCTCGCTGGTCTCGCTGGTCTCTGGTCTCTCTGGTCTCTCTGGTCTCTCTGGTCTCTCTGGTCTCTCTGGTCTCTCTGGTCTCTGGTCTCTGGTCTCTGGTCTCTGGTCCCGTGGTCCCTGGTCTCTCTGGTCTCTGGTCCTGGTCTCTGGTCTCTGGTCTCTGGTCTCTGGTCCCTGGTCCTCGCTGGTCTCGCTGGTCTCGCTGGTCTCGGTCTCGCTGGTCTCGCTGGTCTCGCTGGTCTCGCTGGTCTCGCTGGTCTCGTGGTCTCGCTGGTCTCGCTGGTCTCGCTGGTCTCTCTGGTCTCTGGTCTCTGGTCTCTGGTCCGTGGTCCGTGGTCCCTGGTCTCTCTGGTCTCTGGTCTCTGGTCTCTGGTCTCTGGTCTCTGGTCTCTGGTCTCTGGTCTCTGGTCCCTGGTCCCTGGTCCCTGGTCCCTTGTCTCTCTGGTCTCTCTGGTCGCTGGTCTCTCTGGTCTCTCTGGTCTCTCTGGTCTCTCTGGTCTCTCTGGTCTCTCTGGTCTCTCTGGTCTCTGGTCTCTGGTCTCTGGTCTCTGGTCTCTGGTCTCTGGTCCCTGGTCCCTGGTCTCGCTGGTCTCTCTGGTCTCTCTGGTCTCTGTGGTCTCTGTGGTCTCTGGTCCCTGGTCCCTGGTCTCTGGTCTCTGGTCCCTGGTCTCGCTGGTCTCTCTGGTCCTGGTCTCGCGGTCTCGCTGGTCTCGCTGGTCTCGCTGGTCTCGCTGTCTCGCTGGTCTCGCTGGTCTCGCTGGTCTCGCTGGTCTCGCTGGTCTCTGGTCTCTGGTCTCTGGTCTCTGGTCTCTGGTCCGTGGTCCGTGGTCCCTGGTCTCTGGTCTCTGGTCTCTGGTCTCTGCTGGTCTCGGTCTCTGGTCTCTGGTCTCTGGTCTCTGGTCTCTGGTCTCTGGTCTCTGGTCTCTGTCTGGTCCTGGTCCCTGGTCCCTGGTCCCTGGTCTCTGGTCTCTCTGGTCTCTCTGGTCTCTCTGGTCTCTCTGGTCTCTCTGGTCTCTCTGGTCTCTCTGGTCTCTCTGGTCTCTCTGGTCTCTCTGGTCTCTCTGGTCTCTCTGGTCTCTCGGTCTCTGGTCTCTGGTCTCTGGTCTCTGGTCTCTGGTCTCTGGTCTCTGGTCCCTGGTCCCTGGTCTCGCTGGTCTCTCTGGTCTCTCTGGTCTCTGTGGTCTCTGTGGTCTCTGGTCCCTGGTCCTGGTCTCTGGTCTCTCTGGTCCCTGGTCTCGCTGGTCTCTCTGGTCCCTGGTCTCGCTGGTCTCGCTGGTCTCGCTGGTCTCGCTGGTCTCGCTGGTCTCGCTGGTCTCTGGTCTCTGGTCTCTGGTCTCTGGTCTCTGGTCCGTGGTCCGTGGTCCCTGGTCTCTCTGGTCGCTGGTCTCTGGTCTCTGGTCCCTGGTCCCTGGTCTCTCTGGTCTCGCTGGTCTCGCTGGTCTCGCTAGTCTCGCTAGTCTCTCTGGTCTCTCTGGTCTCTGGTCTCTGGTCTCTGGTCTCTGGTCTCTGGTCCGTGGTCCGTGGTCCCTGGTCTCGCTGGTCTCTCTGGTCTCTCTGGTCTCTCTGGTCTCTCTGGTCTCTGTGGTCTCTGTGGTCTCTGGTCCCTGGTCCCTGGTCTCTGGTCTCTGGTCCCTGGTCTCGCTGGTCTCTCTGGTCCCTGGTCTCGCTGGTCTCGCTGGTCTCGCTGGTCTCTCTGGTCTCGCTGGTCTCGCTGGTCTCGCTGGTCTCGCTGGTCTCTCTGGTCTCTGGTCTCTGGTCTCTGGTCCGTGGTCCGTGGTCCCTGGTCTCTCTGGTCTCTGGTCTCTGGTCTCTGGTCTCTGGTCTCTGGTCTCTGGTCTCTCTGGTCCCTGGTCTCTGGTCCCTGGTCTCTCTGGTCTGTCTGGTCTCTCTGGTCTCTCTGATCTCTCTGGTCTCTCTGGTCTCTCTGGTCTCTCTGGTCTCTCTGGTCTCTCTGGTCTCTCTGGTCTCTCTGGTCTCTGGTCTCTGGTCTCTGGTCTCTGGTCTCTGGTCTCTGGTCTCTGGTCCCTGGTCTCGCTGGTCTCGCTGGTCTCGCTGGTCTCGCTGGTCTCGCTGGTCTCTCTGGTCTCTGGTCTCGTGGTCTCCTGGTCCATTTATTTAAAAACTTCCTTTAAAAACACTTTTTCTTTAATAAATGTAACTCAGTTTTAATGTATTTACAATGTTACAAATATGTATATTAATATTTGTATGTTAGCTTAAAGGGAAACCTTGCTCACAAGGTAATGTAAGTTTGAAAAAAAACTCACTTTAACACAGCACCTCAGTGTGTGGATAAGGTCCTTGGTTATGTTTTTATCACATTAACCATCTTCAGGCGTGTAAGGTCCATTTAGGGTTTTGTCCATTAACCATAGCGTGGTTAAGGGCCATTGGTTATGTTCATTGGTCACACTTAATCCATGTAAGGTGTGAGAAAGAGGGCAGGCTCCAGTCGAGCGTGAATAACAGCCCTTTTCGTAAACATGCCCCTCCCGAGCTCCGGAGAACTTCAAAGAAACTACGAGTTCAATGAAAGGCTAAACATCTGCCAGGACACTGCAAGGAGACAGACAGAGGGCAATAAAACAGCAGAACAAACATCGGTGTGCCCTTCTGCCTGACAGAGATCAGGTATCATTCACCCACTATCGCTCATGGAACATTCCACAAACCTGGGACTCACCCACGGCGTTCTGGCGCCCCCCAGTGGACACTGAACACTATCACACCCGGCACGGACATGGTGTAGACCAGCTCCGGACTCTGTATTATCCCAATACGTCTGTACCGTGCCCTACATGTGTGTATCATTGTCGAGTAATGAACTGCGGTGTGTGTTTGTACAATGTGTTATGGTCGTCTGTATTAATCCTGTGTGTTTCCCTTGTAAACTGCCTGTTGTGAGAGGGTTGTCGCACATGGATGACGTCAAGGACGTGCCCCCTTCTTGAAGTCAATATAAACACGCACAATGCAACAGAACTTCTTCTTGGTTTTCCCGAAATCACTCTGTCAACTATTCCTTTCGGTACGTGTCTCCTACACGACCTACGCCCGCCACCATCTCGGGCCTGTACATCCACGGGGACAGCAGCCACTCTCGCTGTCGGAGACGAGGACCTTCCATCGCCAGCCACTTTCGGGCTCCCTGGAACACCCCACCGCAACGCTATTCTAGACCGTGTTGTGTGTGGAACCCACGCCTGGATCCGATCTGCTGGCTTCCTCCTGCTCCCTGTTCGAACAAAGACCACGTGGACGAGAACATCGCCTCCATCCTATTCTTCATCCTCATCCTTCATCTCCATTCTCCATCCTCCTCTTTTCATCAACATCTCCCTTGAACGGCTCAAAGTAAGACTGTTCCTTTGTTGGATGTGTGTTTCAAATGAGATGTATACAACTTCTGTTTAATGTGACCAGAAATCCCCTTCGTTATATTTTCTATCTTCAATTTTTGTAGTCAATAAATTCACGTTAACTTTAACTCAATCATTTAAGCGTCGTGTTTTAAATCTCGGATATCACTGGCCGATTTTATCTCCAAGACACGTTAGTGTCGTATCAACCAGGTCGAGCGTTGCGCTCACACAAAATCGCCAGACGTCTGGTGGTCCCTAAGGTCTCAAAGGTCACTGTTGGTGGCAGAGCATTTAGCTACCAAGCTCCTTTACTGTGGAATCAGCTTCCCATTTATGTTAAGGAAGCAGATACGGTCTCCACATTCAAGGCCAGGCTTAAAGCACTTTACTTTAATTTAGCATATAATTAGGTAATATATAATATGTAGTGTATATATTATATATATGCTGTATTATGTTATATATTATGTTATATATTATTCAATAATGTATTGTGTTATGTTGTATAATATGTTATATATTATGCTGTATGTTATTCTTTATTCAAGGCTAGGTTTAAAACAGTCCTCTTTAGTTTAGCATATGGCTAGGAAGGTAAGACTCGGAGAAGGTTAAACTCCTCAGAGTGTTAGTCAAGCTGCATAGGGAGTCAGTTTGCTGGGAGAAGTATGGTAACTTGAGCACTATCCTCTCCTCCTTCCTACTTTATCTGTTTAGCATTTTTAGGATTCTGACTGTAGTTTGTTCATTGCTATTCACCCGTTGTCCCATTGTCTGTTTCATGGTACGATGACGGGATCTCTGAGCCTGGCCTCTTCCATCTACACCTGCGGACTGCCCCGCCCGACCCGCCTGGGAGTGCTTCAGTCCTGCACCGGACCTGTCCACGTTCAGCGTCCACTGGTCCACGTTCTGTAGCTAGCTTAGGTCCTAGATCATTAGCCTGTCCGTCCGGAGGAGCGGATCCCTTTCTCATATGGGTCTCCCTCCCTGTGGGTTTCCCTAGTTCTCCTCCAAGGTTTCTCACTTTTTCCCACTGGGTTTTTTAAGAGTTTTTCCTTGTCGATGCAGGAGGGTCTTGTTGGACAGTTAGTGTCCAACAGAAAGGATTGGTGATGATCAGGACACTTTAGCATTCTACAACATGTATGGACAATTTCTTCTGTGTGTGCTTTATATTCTTCATGTGTTTTAACTGTTGATTCTCTGACCTGTGTTGGTGATTTCAATGGTTTTGTTAAGTCCTCTGAGATGACTTCTGTTGTGACCTAGGGCTATACAAGAATAAATTGTATTGTATTGTATTGTATTGTAAGAGGGCAATTGAAATCCAGCATATTAGGACTGCAGGGAAGATGTCCTATGCTGAGGCAGCCAGAAGAGTTCTGACTGGGCCAAATACAGCCAGAAGAGTTCCGACTTGGCCAAATACAGCCAGAAGTGAGAGGATCAGGGCTGATGATGAGGTGCTAGTGGTAAAAAAGAAAGAATTCCTGGGCTTTATTGCAGAAGTTGTTAATTGTACGTCACAAGCAAAACACAAGTCTGAGAAAACTGCTATTGTTGTAAAAAGTGCTGCGAAATATTTGGGTATTAAAGGTATCAAGTGGGAGAATATTCATGAGGAACTTAAGAATAAAGAAGAATCTGGGAAGCCAGTAGCTGGGTCAGTCTTCACGGCAGCTCACGCGTCACAAGGGACAAACTAAATAACTTTAATAAAAAAAACATTTATTTTCTACAGTGGAATGCTAGAAGCTTGATAGCAAATGGACAGGAGTTCAAGAGATTAATCTCCGAATTAGAGGTCAAGCCAGAGGTTATTTTCATTGTTGAAACGTGGCTGAAACCTCATTTGAGCTTTGTCTTGAATGGGTGTGTACGTGAGCGCAGTGATAGAAACGATAGTAGTGGGGGTGGATGTGTGACTTTTATCAAGAAAGGTGTTCCCTTCAGAGTTTTAGGCTGAGTTTACACGGAGACAATGTGGCAGTAAAACGGTATAGTTGGATGTCGGTTGCTACCAACCGTTCATACGGAGACTGTGTTCCAGGTGAAAACGTACGTGTTCAGATCCAGCCTGCAGAGTGGGACAACTCAGAAATGCTGCACAGCGGGGGCTCTTTCACACCCGCGAGAGGGAAAAGGTGTGAAATCCCCCTCTGCTCTGACCCCCACCTCCGCTGCTCCCCGCACTTACATTTGGACATGCGCAGAGAACAAACATCAACAACAATGGCGGCGGTCACACTAACTAACTACGTGGGCTTCCAGCGCGGCACAGAGGATAATTCTACTCCTTCGTTCGTCGAAACGAGAAGCTCTAGGTTCAGTTTCCATGTTCACAGCTGCTGTTAAAATGCAGAATGATGTTGGTGCGTTCTGAGGGTCTGGCACAGGAAGTGAGTATACTGCCGAGACGGGGCTGGGCACGGGGCTGGGGGTCGTGTGAGTGTTGTAAAGTTTCTCTGCCCACTACTGGCCGGGCGCTAAAACTATCGTTTTTCAACCTCATGTGAACGCAGAGAAATTTGCATTAGGAGCCAGGTCGTTTCTGTTAATAGCCTGGAAACGTCTGCGCAGCGTCTCAGTATAAACAGGGCCTAAGGTAAGGGTGAACAACTAGAATATCTAACTGTTGAGATTTGGTGGGAAAGGGTTGCCTAACGGTCGTCAATTTTTATAACCCTTGTAAAAGACTTGAGATTGATGCATTAGTCGATTGACTGTCAAGGAGGAAGAAATGAAATATGGCTTGGAGATTTTAATGCACAGTGTCCTTTGGGGAGGGGAAAAAATGGACCACAATGGGTTGGTAAGAGAAGAGCTCATGGATAGGAAAGAATTGGGCTGAATGATGGGTCACCTACTCGAATTGGGCTGAATGTGCAATCTGTATTGGATCTGACTTTAGTACATAGACGTCGGAACTAGGGGTGCGGGGGGTGCGGCCGCACCCCCTCCGCGTGTGCCGGGAGCGAGAAGTTATCACTATCCTGCGTTCCTTGCAGCCCAAAACCCGCTCCATGCTGTCGGAGAAGCTCATGAAGCTCTGTCTGGCTAATATCTGTCGCAGCCTCTGAGCGCTCTTTCTCAGCCTTGCGCAGATTAAAGACCTGGCTACACCAGTGACGTGCGGTGGGGGATCAATCATGTGTTCATATGATTATACATCATATAAACCAACAGGACCTACAGGAACAGGAGCGGCTTATACACAATTTGTTTGGCTACAGCAGAATATGATTTAATGTCTGCATTGTTTTCTCATACAAAACGCAAACGTTTGTAAAAAGTACAAAGTGTGTTATGGGCCTATACCTTAGGTATTAATGAACAGCACAGACCACTTCAGTTAGGACCAGTTTCATGTTTAAGTCCAGATAATAGTTTGAGCACAGACATGTAATCCTCCATTTGGAAATAAGTTCAATGAGTTTTAAAAAGTAAAAAAACGGGTGTCTCTTCCGTAAACTCCGAGTTTTGCTGCAGCCGACTCCCGGGTAAATCCAATTTCTAAATTCAACCTTACCCTTCACCTCCTTTTCTTATGATTCATATCATCATTGGAAGCAAAACATTACTCTAAGTGCATTTTAAATTATCTTAAAATGTATTATAGGTATGTTAGCCAAACCTGTAGCTGCCCTTAGCAGAAGAAGAACAAGAAAGGAGCTTTCTGATGGAATTGGATGCAGCCAAAGTTTGGGCTCAAAAGCGCCCCCTTGAGGCTTTCCTCACTTACAAGCTGTGGTTGAGCGCGATTAAGACCCATATTTGCTTCAAAAACACAATTTATGAGCCATCCTCTTAAATGTAAACATGTTGATTGTAAATTAAATATTTTTGAACTTTTTAAACTGTGATAAACAGAGAAAACAGTTTGATAGCACCTCACAGGACTCTCCCTGTGAGCTGTTGCTTTTTACGTCTCCCAAGAGAGGCTCGCCTCACAGCACCGCTCTGTCAAATCTGCGATTTCAAGGTATAAATAAATGAAATAAGGCACAGCACAAATCACTTGATAAAGTGACCAAACATTATTGTATCCATTTTATTACTTTTCTTTCTATGATCTTAGGTGAGGGCCTTGCCTGCCTCATCTGACCGCACGTCACTGGGCTACACAACACAATGAAGCCACCGGAGAGACTGACGCATGAATGCGTATTGAAAAAAAAAAAGTTCAGTTTGATAAGTGACTTCCTTGATATATATTGTTTCTTTTGTTTTTCTTAACAATTAAGATGGTATGTTATTATCCAGTGTAATCCAAGTATGAGTCTCTCCCTCGACTCTCCCAACAAAAACCCGCCCCCCCTCTCAGAAAATAGTTCCGACGTCCATGCTTTAGTACCTCAGTCTCTGACTGAGATGTTGACACAGGATGCACAATTGACGAACCATAGAAAGAAAAAATTGAACAAAAAGCAAATGACAGTGAATGAGTTAAGAGCAATGATCCTGTGGCTGTGAAAGATAAAGAGAAGGCAGCACTAATGGTAGAAACTATAGCCAAGATTCATAGTGGGTTAAATTTGACTGAAGCGGAAAGGAATTGAAGAAAGGAAACAAAGCAACAGTGTTTGTTAGAGTGCGTAGAGGATGGTGACGACTGCTTGAATGCTAGATTCTCAATAAACAAACTCAAAAGGGCTATAAATAAGGCTACGGTCACAGCTACAGGGAAAGATCAGGTCAGCTATGCAATGTTAAAACATCTTGGTAAGAATGGTATGAATGTGATGCTTGAGCTGTTTAGAAAGGTGTGGGAACAAAAGGAAAGTCCAAAAGACTGGAAGATGGCTGTAATTATTCCTATCAGAAAACCAGGGAAAGATCCAACTATGGCCTCAAACTACAGACCCATTGCTTTGTCATCCTGGGAAAGGTAATGAGAGAATGATTGTGGAACGGCTTACTTTTTATGTTGAATCACAAAATTTGATTCAGGAAGAAAAGGTCGACTATGGACCCTGTTATTAAGTTGGAAAGTGATGTTCGGAAGGCTCAGGCGTGTGAAGAAATAGTTGCAGCTGTATTTTCTGATGTTGAAAAGGCATATGACATGCTTTGGAAAGATGGAGTTCTAATCCAAATAAGGAACATAGGAATAAAAGGGAGACTATACAACTGGATCAATGACTTTTTGAATAAAAGGCAAATTCAGGTTAGAATAAATAATTGCTACTCTGAGTGTGTCATGGTTGAAAATGGTGTGCCCCAAGGAAGTGTTATTTCACCAGTTTTATTTTCTATTATGATAAATGATATATATGAAACAATTGACAGGAGTATAGGGAAATCCATATTTGCAGATGATGGTGCTCTCTGGAAGAGGGAAACAACATTGGGTTCACTGTTAAGAGTCTTCAAAAAGCAATTGATGCAGTTGAAGAATGGGCAGGGAAATGGGGATTCCAGTTCTCTGGTGAGAAGGGTTAGTTCAGTACAAGCTGCAATAGACAACCTGGAACTAAGCCCATCAGTGGTTTATCCACCGCATCACCCATGGGTGCTGCCAGGTCCAAATGCAGACACGACAAGTTGAGAAGCTTCCAGGGAGATAGTGGGCAGTTGGTTCTGATGTATGTGGATAGCCACTATGGATATGTGCATGTTACTGATGGATCCAAACAACCAGATACAGGGAGAGTAGCAATAGCATATGTGGTTCCAGAGTTTGACATAAAGTTTTCTGCAAGAGCCTCAGATCAATATCAGTCTATACAGCAGAGTTGATCGCTATTGTTATGGCACAGACCGCTAAGAGTTGTAATATGCTCTGATTCATTGTCAGCATTAGAGAGTTTTAAATCTGGTAATGTAAGTGAAAGATATGACATAGTGTGTGAGATATTAACTTTGCTGCATAATATTGAGACTGGGGGAACACATGTTACATTTGTTTGGGTTCCGGCTCATGTAGGTCTGATGGGAAATGAGCTGGCCGACAAATGTGCTAAACAAGCCTTGAAAGCAACAGCTGTATCTGTAAAGTGTAGCATGTCGAAATCAGAGGCAAAGTCAATCATAGTGAAGCATGTCAAAGGATCGTGGCAAGAGAAATGGGAGAGAGAAGACAGAGGGAGGGGTCTTTATAAGATAACTCCTGAGGTCGGTCAGGGCCGTCGGGTCATGAGATGTAGAAGGGAAGAAACTATTTTAACCAGAATGAGAATAGGGCACACTGGTCTTAATACCACATTACATCTAATAGGGAAGCATCCGTCAGGAAACTGCGATGACTGTAAGTGTCAGACAGTGGAACGTATTTTAATCAAATGCGGAAAGTTTTTAAAGAGACAGGATTTTACTTAACAGGAAAATAGAGGATTGTGGAGAAAAGTTTCCCCTAAAAGACATATTATCTAAAGAATCAGACCATAGAGTGATAACATATTTTTATGATTTTTTAAAAACACACTGGACTCGTTAGAAGAATTTAAAATATGCATGCGTAAGTTATCTTTTTTGTTTTAGTAACTGTAGCTTGCAAGCTACGAAACTGCTTCGGAAGTTGTAAGCCATAGAGGTGACACATGCACAATCTGTCCGGTGGGTGGCGGTAATGCGCTGCACTAGTTCGCAACCGCAGTTAAGCAATCAAAGAAGAAGAAGAAGATGGAGTCCGTGTTTATCTTCAGCACATGTGCAGTGAGCTCCAGACACTTTTACAAACATATATAGATATAAACTGTGTCCGCCTCTGCACCCGGGCATAAAGCCGTCTGTGTGACCGCCTCTGGAGCTCCGGTCTGCGGCGTGTGGAGAGACCCGACCCGGGAAGGACGACCAGAGCCCGGGCCGAGGAGCCCCGTGAGGCCGGGAGAGGAGCCACAGGCCGCCGCTGCAGACCCGGGGATGGAGGCTTTTCTCCGGAGCCGCGGGGCAGAGCTGGTAATGGACCCGAACCACATCCTGTTCTGTCTCCACAACACACCTGCAGACAGAGGACTTTAGAAAGTTGTTAACTCCTCAACAACTGATCAGAGAAGCACACAGTTCAACACAGGAAATGTGATAATAACAAACACACAGAGCCATTGGTCCAAAAGGAGCTGGTCTCTCTCTTTCTGGTCTCTCTCTCTCTCTGGTAAGTAAGTAATCTTTATTTATATACCAGAGTCACAAAGCGGTTTACAATTGTTATTTTTGGGCACTTGTCTCTCACTCCACACAGAGATGGGAGCGGGGTCGCTGAACAGGAGGCGCATGCCAGACCTATTGTACATATTTTTAGTGGTAGGGGAAACCGGAGTATCTGGAGGAAACCTACGCAGACACGGGGAGAACATGCAAACTCCACTCAGAAAGGTCCTGGTCCGACCGGGATTCGAACCCAGGACCTTCTTGCTGAGCTGCGAGAGTGCTATCCACTCAGCCACCTGCCGCCCACTGTGTCTGTCTCTCTGGTCTCTCACTCTGGTCTCTCTCTCTGGTCTGTTTCTCTGTTCTCTCTCTCTCTGGTCCCTCTCTCTCTGGTGCCTCTCTGGTCTCTCTGGTTCCTCTCTGGTCCCTCTCACTGGTCCCTCTTGCTGGTCTCTCTGTAGAAGTGTGACCTGTTTGTTTATCCCTCAGTCTGGTCCTGGTTCCGGTCTGGGTCCGGTCCATGTGGTCCTGGGGAATGAAGCCTGTGACATGGACTCTATGGTCTGTGCTCTGGTCTATGGATACCTCCTGCACATGGTATGAACACGCTAATGACAGGCTAACGACATGCTAACAACACCCTCACAACATGCTAATAACAGGCTAGCACATGCTAACCCTGTGTCTCTCGTCCTCAGAGTGGCGGTGGGCGTGGTGTGGTTATTCCCCTCCTGAATATTCCGGCCCAGGACTTTGTTCTGAGGTCGGACTCTGTGGCTCTGTTGAGGAAGTCCGGTCTGAGTCCGGAACTGCTGCTGTTCCGGGATCAAGTGGATCTGAGGCGGATCCGGAGAGAGAGAGGCCTGTGGCTAACGCTAGTGGACCACAACGTGTTAGCAGAGTAAGGACATGCTAAAGACATGCTAAAGAAACATGCTATATGGTCTGTAGGTTAGATAACTGAACTAATGTTATTGTTGCTCTTTTGTTTTGTAGTTCTGACAGTTACCTGGAGGGGGCAGTAGTCGAGGTCATCGATCACCACAAACTGGAGCGGGTTGTTACCGCAGAGACGGCCGCTTCCTGTCTCATCACCGTGGAGACTGTAGGTTCCTGTGCAACGCTGGTGACAGAGAAACTTCTGCAGAGGGCGCCAGAGCTGCTGGACCTCAATGTGGCCACTCTGCTCTACGGTAAAACCAGGCTGACGTCAGGCTGACCTTAGGCTCTTTAACGCGAGTCCCTCTGTGTCTCGGGACCTCTTTAACGCGAGTCCTTCTGTGTCTCGGGACCTCTTTAACGCGAGTCCCTCTGTGCTCAGGCACCATCCTGGTGGACTGTGTGGACCTGGCTCCTGAGGCGGGGAAAGTGACTCCTAAAGACTCAGAAGTGGTCCATGAACTGGAGACTAAAGTCCAAAGTCTGCCTCAAAGATCTGAGCTGTTCACGGAACTGCAGGACCAGAAGTTCAACGTGCACGGTAAGTCCTGGTCCAGACCTGGTCCGGACCTGGTCCAGGTTTCTCAGTCTGAACCTCTTCCAGGTCTGAACTCAGAGCAGATGTTGAGGAAAGACCTGAAGTCTGTGTCTGGACCTGATCTGAGCCTCGGCATCAGCGTCATCTACCTCCCACTACAGGTACTACAGGTACTGCATGTTCTACAGGTACTGCATGTTCTACAGGTACTGCATGTTCTACAGGTACTGCATGTTCTGCATGTACTGCATGTACTACAGGTACTGCATGTACTACAGGTACTGCAGGTACTTCAGTTACTGCAGGTACTGCATGTAAGTGAGTAATCTTTATTTATATACCGCTTTTCACAGACCAGTCACAAAGCGGTTTACAATTTACTACATGTACTTCAGGTACTGCATGTACTACAGGTACTTAAGGAACTACAGGTACCTCCCACTTTAGGCGGTACCTGTAGTACCTTCATCCACCCCAGACTACAGGTACTATGGGTCTGGTCCAGTTTGGTCCCTAGTTCATATTTAGTAGTGTTACCATGGGGACCAGCTCCTCATGTTTCCTTTGACCATATTAGGACTTCCTGGGCATGGCCGGTGTGGCGGCAGAGCTCTCGTCCTTCTGTCAGACGATGGGTTTTGATTTGCTGCTGCTCATGTCAATCTCCTTCACTGCTTCTCAACAACCAATCAGAGAACTAGGGGTGTTCAGCCTGAGTCAGCCAATCAGAGAGCAGGTAACAGTTCTTGGCCAATCACTGGCCTCCTCACTGTGTCACATGACATCTGTCCCTCCTCAGGTTAGTGCTCACCTGGTACAAGCCGAAAGCCCCGCCCTCCTCCTGCAGCCAATCAGCTGCGAGCATCCACATGTCACCGCCTTCCACCAAGGTACCAGCAACACATGTGTACAACACCATATAAGGACTATGTCCAAACCATATAAGCACACACCAACCCTGACCTGTGAACAGGAAATGCAACTGCCTCCAGGAAGAAAGTGCTGCCAATCCTGAAGGACTGCCTGTTCAGTGATGACATCACTTCCTGCGTAAAACGGAGGGACTTCCTGTCGAGTGATGACCTCATGGTCCCGCCCACTCCTGTCAACAGCCTCGTGGAAGGAAGTCCCCTCGACCAAGGACTGAGCCCGACCGAGCTGACGACCCGACTGCTGACCCGCTGACCCGACTGCTGACCTGCTGACCCGCTGACCCGACTGCTGACCAGACTGCTGACCCACTGACCCGACTGCTGACCCACTGACCCGACTGCTGACCCACTGACCAGACTGCTGACCCGCTGACCCGACTGCTGACCAGTGTCCCGTGGAGGCAGTAAAAACAAAGGTGTCTGATACAAACAGTTTATTTCTCTGTAGTTGAATAAATAATGTGAATCTGGTGTTGGAGTCTTCTTCAGTGAGCATTTCTCCTTTGAGGCGATCCACATCATCAGCCAGGAAGATAAAGCTATATGTCAGGAGACTTTAAAGTGACTCGGTACACACAGACACCCTCGAGGAGGCACACACAGACACACACACCCTCCAGGAGACACACACACACTCTCCAGGTGCACACACACACCCTCCAGGAGCACACACAAACACACACACCCTCCAGGAGCACACACACACACCCTCCAGGAGCACACACACACACAACCTCCAGGAGCACACACACACCCTCCAGGAGCACACACACACACCCTCCAGGAGCACACACACACCCTCCAGGAGCACACACACACCCTCCAGGATCACACACAGACACACACACAACCTCCAGGAGTACACACAGACACACACACACCCTCCAGGAGCGCACACAGACACACACACCCCTCCAGGATCACACACAGACACACACCCTCCAGGAGCACACACACACACCCTCCAGGAGCGCACACACATCCTCCAGGAGCACACACAACCTCCAGGAGCACACACAGACACACACCCTCCAGGAGCACACACACACCCTCCAGGATCACACACAGACACACACACAACCTCCAGGAGTACACACAGACACACACACCCTCCAGGAGCACACACACACACACTCCAGGAGCGCACACAGACACACACACCCTCCAGGAGCACACACAGACACACACACCCTCCAGGAGCACACACACACACCCTCCAGGAGCACACACCCACCCTCCAGGATCACACACAACCTCCAGGAGCACACACACCCTCCAGGAGCACACACAGACACACACACACCCTCCAGGAGCACACACCCACCCTCCAGGATCACACACAGACACACACACCCTCCAGGAGCACACACAGACACACACACCCTCCAGGAGCGCACACAGACACACACACCCTCCAGGATCACACACACACCCTCCAGGAGCACACACAGACACACACACCCTCCAGGAGCGCACACAGACACACACACCCTCCAGGATCACACACACACACCCTCCAGGAGCACACACACACACCCTCCAGGAGCACACACCCACCCTCCAGGATCACACACAACCTCCAGGAGCACACACACACCCTCCAGGAGCACACACAGACACACACACCCTCCAGGAGCACACACAGACACACACACACCCTCCAGGAGCAAACACACACACCCTCCAGGATCACACACAGACACACACACAACCTCCAGGAGTACACACAGACACACACACACCCTCCAGGAGCACACACAGACACACACACCCTCCAGGAGCGCACACAGACACACACACCCTCCAGGATCACACACAGACACACACACCCTCCAGGAGCACACACAGACACACACCCTCCAGGAGCGCACACAGATACACACATCCTCCAGGAGCACACACACACCCTCCAGGAGCACACACACTCTCCAGGAGCACACACAGACACACACACCCTCCATGAGCACACACACACCCTCCAGGAGCGCACACAGACACACACACCCTCCAGGATCACACACAGACACACACACCCTCCAGGAGCACACACACTCTCCAGGAGCACACACAGACACTCCAGGAGGTGCAGGACTTTTGGTTCCAACGTTGTGGTTGTGTCCATATGGTTCTCATGAGGCGTATTGACACAAGATTTAAAATGAACACTTTTTTCAAAAAACAGATGCATTTTCCTAAATATTATTCACAGATGTTAGTGCGGTGAGCACTTCTCCGAGATAATCCATCTTCACTTTTCTTCTCGCAGCTGAAACAGCGACAGGAGCCTCATCTGCTCCGGTTGCATCGAGTGTCTCCGAAGCAACGTCTTCCGTCGGTCACGTGGGGGGGCGTGGCCTGGAGCCGAGGGGGCGTGGCTTGATGGGGCAGGGTTAGTGCTGCGGCTGCCTGTGATTGGCCGCTGTGTGTTGAACAGCGGTGGAAGGAAAAGCGGGCGGGGCTGAGTGAGATGGTCCAATAGCAACGTCCCGGAACCACGCCGTTCCAGAAGCCCCGCCCCCTGACGAACGCGGCGTGTTGTCGATGGCGACGATAAATTCTCCGACTGATTAAAGCGTCTGCGAAACAACTGCAGAGCGTCGTCCTCAGCGCCACCGTCTGGAGAGACACGGAAACACAATGAGCCTAATGTGGGTCAATCACCGACCTGCGATAGGGAGGAGCCTCCAGCAGTGGGAGGAGCCTCCACATGGCAGGTCAGTGCTGGTCATGGATCTATAATAGGGCTGGAAAGCGGAAGTGCGAGATTTTGCGAGATTTCCACCCGTGGATACAAACAAACCACACGTGCCAGTTGTATGGTGCGGATATCGCCGACTTCTTCCTCGTTAATGGACTTTCCTGTGTTATTTTGGACACATTTTGTCTCTGGGACAGAAAAACTGAGTGAACGGTCGGAATTAGCTGTGAACTGGCAATGTGCTGACGTTTCCATATGACGGGGAGATGAGAAAGGCACAGGGCCGTGTTCAAACATACAGTCTATGGTTCAAACTCATTGTATTTTAATCCACTATCACGCATCAGAAAGAAAATATAGAAACACTATTCCTATGCAAATAAATTGATGTTGTCCCTTACAGCTATCTTTGCTGCTTTGGTTATAAGCCAATGTATATGAATGATCAGTTTTCTATCTGTTCATCAGTTCCATCTCCACTTCACACTCACTGCAGCTTCACTTTGGGCCTTTTTCCTTTTTGCTGTGCTGTCAAAAATAATATGATGTAGTTGGGTTACCTATTCATTTAATACGAATGATTGTCCGTTTTCTGTTATATTTGAACATTTGTTAAATGTTATTTAATACGTGTTAATATGTTCCTCCTTTATCTCTCAAATAAATAAATGTTTGAGAGACAATATTTATTCTGTGTGACATCAATAAAGTTTCTTATCTTAAAATACAAGCCACAATTAAAGGCTTGGCCGTGCACTATTACAGGTTAGCATTAGCTACAAGTTAGCTTGAATACATGTTCAAGTTAACTGTCTCTGAAATCAGACAAAATATTTTATCAGAACTGCATAGCTTTTCCCACAGCTTCAGTTGGTCTTTGGGAAACCTAAAGAATGAGCATGTGTCGCGTAAACTGTGATGATTACAGCCGAAAACAAAGCAGAGCACCATTCACTTAAACCGCCTCTTCGAACAGCTGACGGTTTGTTTGTATCCGAGCAATGAACCGGAAGTGCTTCTGGGACGAGACTTTCCAGCCCTATAAGGACAGAGCAGTGATGTCACAGACAAAAGGCCCGGACTGGTTCAATGTTTATTAAAACATGTTCAAATGATTCAAACCTACAGAACCAAGACCTAACACAGTGTACCATGTTCTGTTTAATGATTATTTTAATTTAATAATCCGATATATTTGTGGGGCTGACAGACATAAACAAACTTCCTTCAAAGACAAAACACACGTCCTGAAAATGAAATGAATAATTCCATCTTTTCTTTCGTCTCTGTGCAGTTCTGACACGGTCAGATCATCCTGGGCCAAGATCATTCATTCTCAGGCCTCTGTGGTCCTGCAGAACCATGTTAGAACTCAGAGTAAACCTGAGAGAGAACCTGACAGAGAACCTACAGAGAACCTGACAGAGACCCTACAAAGAACCTACAGAGAACTTGACAGAAAACCTACAGAGAACCTACAAAGAACCTACAGAGAACCTGACAGAGAACCTGACAGAGAACCTACAGAGAACTTGACAGAGAACCCACAGAGAACTTGACAGAGAACCTGACAGAGAACCTACAGAGAACCTAACAGAGAACCTACAAAGAACCTGACAGATAACCTGACAGAGAACCTACGGAGAACCTGACAGAGAATCTGACAGAGAACCTACAGAGAACCTGACAGAGAACCTACAGAGAACCTGACAGAGAACCTACAGAGAACTTGACGGAGAACCTACGGAGAACCTGACAGAGAATCTGACAGAGAACCTACAGAGAACCTGACAGAGAACCTGACAGAAAACCTACAGAGAACCTAACAGAGAATCTGACAGAGAACCTACAGAGAACCTGACAGAGAACCTGACAGAAAACCTACAGAGAACCTACAGAGAACCTGACAGAGAACCTGACAGAGAACCTACAGAGAACCTGACAGAGAACCTACAGAGAACCTGACAGAGAATGTACAGAGAACCTACAGAGAATCTACAGAGACCCTACAGAGAACCTACAAAGAACCTGACAGAGAACCTACAGAGAACCTGACAGAGAACCTGACAGAAAACCTACAGAGAACCTACAGAGAACCTAACAGAGAATCTGACAGAGAACCTACAGAGAACCTGACAGAGAATCTGACAGAGAACCTACAGAGAACCTGACAGAGAACCTGACAGAAAATCTACAGAGAACCTACAGAGAACCTGACAGAGAACCTGACAGAGAACCTACAGAGAACCTGACAGAGAATGTACAGAGAACCTACAGAGAATCTACAGAGAACCTACAGAGAACCTACAAAGAACCTGACAGAGAACCTACAGAGAACCTACAGAGAACCTGACAGAGAACCTACAGAGAACCTGACAGAGAACTTGACAGAGAACCTGACAGAGAACCTACAGAGAACAGAGAACCTGACAGAGAACCTACAGACAATCTGAACCTGACAGAGAACCTACAGAGAACCTACAAAGAACCTGACAGAGAACCTACAGAGAACCTACAGAGAACCTGACAGAGAACCTACAGAGAACCTGACAGAGAACTTGACAGAGAACCTGACAGAGAACCTACAGAGAACAGAGAACCTGACAGAGAACCTACAGAGAACCTGACAGAGAACCTACAGAGAACCTGACAGAGAACTTGACAGAGAACCTGACAGAGAACCTACAGAGAACAGAAAAACTGACAGAGAACCTACGGAGAACCTGACAGAGAACCTGACAGAGAACCTACGAAGAACCTGACAGAGAACCTGACAGAGAACCTGACAGAAAACCTGACAGAGAACCTGACAGAGAACCTACAGAGAACATGACAGAGAACCTGACAGAGAATCTGACAGAGACCCTACAAAGAACCTACAGAGAACCTGACAGAAAACCTACAGAGAACCTACAAAGAACCTGACAGAGACCCTACAAAGAACCTACAGAGAACCTGACAGAAAACCTACAGAGAACCTACAAAGAACCTACAGAGAACCTGACAGAGAACCTGACAGAGAACCTACAGAGAACCTGACAGAGAACCCACAGAGAACTTGACAGAGAACCTGACAGAGAACCTACAGAGAAGCTACAGAGAACCTAACAGAGAACCTACAAAGAACCTGACAGATAACCTGACAGAAAACCTGACAGAGAACCTGACAGAGAACCTACGGAGAACCTGACAGAGAACCTACGAAGAACCTGACAGAGAACCTGACAGAGAACCTGACAGAAAACCTGACAGAGAACCTGACAGAGAACCTACAGAGAACCTGACAGAGAACCTGACAGAGAATCTGACAGAGACCCTACAAAGAACCTACAGAGAACCTGACAGAAAACCTACAGAGAACCTACAAAGAACCTGACAGAGACCCTACAAAGAACCTACAGAGAACCTGACAGAAAACCTACAGAGAACCTACAAAGAACCTACAGAGAACCTGACAGAGAACCTGACAGAGAACCTACAGAGAACCTGACAGAGAACCCACAGAGAGCTTGACAGAGAACCTGACAGAGAACCTACAGAGAACCTAACAGAGAACCTACAAAGAACCTGACAGATAACCTGACAGAAAACCTGACAGAGAACCTGACAGAGAACCTACGGAGAACCTGACAGAGAATCTGACAGAGAACCTACAGAGAACCTGACAGAGAACCTACAGAGAACCTGACAGAGAACCTACAGAGAACCTACGGAGAACCTGACAGAGAATCTGACAGAGAACCTACAGAGAACCTGACAGAGAATCTGACAGAGAACCTACAGAGAACCTGACAGAGAACCTGACAGAGAACCTGACAGAAAACCTACAGAGAACCTACAGAGAACCTGACAGAGAATCTGACAGAGAACCTACAGAGAACCTGACAGAGAATCTGACAGAGAACCTACAGAGAACCTGACAGAGAACCTGACAGAAAACCTACAGAGAACCTACAGAAAACCTGACAGAGAACCTGACAGAGAACCTACAGAGAACCTGACAGAGAACCTACAGAGAACCTGACAGAGAATGTACAGAGAACCTACAGAGAATCTACAGAGAACCTACAGAGAACCTACAAAGAACCTGACAGAGAACCTACAGAGAACCTGACAGAGAACCTACAGAGAACCTGACAGAGAACTTGACAGAGAACCTGACAGAGAACCTACAGAGAACAGAGAACCTGACAGAGAACCTACAGAGAACCTGACAGAGAACTTGACAGAGAACCTGACAGAGAACCTACAGAGAACAGAAAACCTGACAGAGAACCCACAGAGAACCTGACAGAGAACCTGACAGAGAACCTACGGAGAACCTGACAGAGAACCTGACAGAGAACCTACGAAGAACCTGACAGAGAACCTGACAGAAAACCTGACAGAGAACCTGACAGCGAACCTACAGAGAACCTGACAGAGAATCTGACAGAAAACCTACAGAGAACCTGACAGAGAATCTGACAGAGAACCTACAGAGAACCTGACAGAGAACCTGACAGAGAACCTACAGAGAACATGACAGAGAATGTACAGAGAACCTACAGAGAATCTACAAAGAACCTACAGAGAACCTGACAGAGAATCTACAGAGAACCTGACAGAGAACATGACAGATAACCTACAGAGAACCTGACAGAGAACCTACAAAGAACCTACAGAGAACCTGACAGAGAACCTACAGAGAACCTGACAGAGAACCTACAAAGAACCTACAGAGACCCTACAGAGAACCTACAAAGAACCTACAGAGACCCTACAGAGAACCTACAAAGAACCTAGAGAGAACCTACAAAGAACCTGACAGAGAACCTATAGAGAACCTACAGAGAACCTGACAGAGAACCTACAGAGAACCTGAAAGAGAAGCTACAAAGAACATAACAGAGAGCCTACAGAGAACCTGACAGAGAACTTGACAGAGAGCCTACAGAGAACCTGACAGAGAACTTGACAGAGAACCTGACAGAAAACCTACAGAGAACCTGACAGAGAACTTGACAGAGAACCTGACAGAGAACCTGACAGAAAACCTACAGAGAACCTACAGAGAACCTGACAGAGAACCTGATAGAGAACCTAAAGAGAACCTGACAGAGAATATACAGAGAACCTACAGAGAATCTACAAAGAACCTAGAGAGAACCTACAGAGAACCTGACAGAGAACCTACAGAGAACCTGACAGAGAACATGACAGATAACCTACAGAGAACCTGACAGAGAACCTACAGAGAACCTGACAGAGAACCTACAAAGAACCTACAGATACCCTACAGAGAACCTACAAAGAACCTACAGAGACCCTACAGATAACCTACAAAGAACCTACAGAGAACCTACAAAGAACCTGACAGAGAACCTACAGAGAACCTGACAGAGAACCTACAGAGAAGCTACAGAGAACCTGATAGAGAGCCTACAGAGAACCTGACAGAGAACTTGACAGAGAACCTGACAGAGAACTTGACAGAGAACCTACAGAGAACAGAGAACCTGACAGAGACCCAACAGAGAAGCTTCAAAGAACCTGACAGAGAACCTACAGAGAACCTGACAGAGACCCTACAAAGAACCTACAGAGAACCTGATAGAAAACCTACAGAGAACCTACAAAGAACCTGACAGAAAACCTACAGAGAACCTGACAGAGAACCTGAGAGAGAATCTACAGAGAACTTGACAGAGAACCTGACAGAGAACCTGACAGAGAACTTGACAGAGAACCTACAGAGACCCTGACAGAGAAGCTACAGAGAACCTGACAGAGAACCTACAGAGAACCTGACAGAGAACCTGACAGAAAACCTGACAGAGAACCTGACAGAGAACCTACAGAGAACTTGAAAGACAACCTGACGGACAACCTGACAGAGAATCTGACAGAGAACCTACAGAGAACCTGACGGAGAATCTGACAGAGAACCTGACAGAGAACCTGACAGAGAACCTGACAGAAAACCTACAGAGAACCTACAGAGAACCTGACAGAGAACCTACAGAGAACCTGACAGAGAACCTACAGAGAACCTGACAGAGAACCTGACAGAGAACCTACAGAGAACTTGACAGAGAACCTGACAGAGAACCTACAGAGAACCTGGCAGAGAAGCTACAGAGAACCTGACAGAGAACCTACAGAGAACCTGACAGAGAACTTGACAGAGAACCTACAGAGAACTTGACAGAGAACCTGACAGAGAACCTGACAGAGAACCTGACAGAGAACCTGACAGAGAACCTGACAGAGAACCTGACAGAAAACCTACAGAGAACCTGACGGAGAAGCTACAGAGAACCTGACAGAGAACCTACAGAGAACCTGACAGAGAACCTGACAGAGAAGCTGACAGAAAACCTACAGAGAACCTACAGAGAACCTGACAGAGAACCTGACAGAGAAACTACAGAGAACCTGACAGAGAACCTACAGAGAACCTACGGAGAACCTGACAGAGAACCTGACAGAGACCCTACAGAGAAGCTTCAAAGAACCTGACAGAGAAGCTACAGAGAACCTACAGAGAACCTGACAGAGACCCTACAAAGAACCTACAGAGAACCTGATAGAAAACCTACAGAGAACCTACAAAGAACCTACAGAGAACCTGACAGAAAACCTACAGAGAACCTGACAGAGAACCTGACAGAGAACCTACAGAGAACCTGACAGAAAACCTGACAGAGAACCTACAGAGAACCTGACAGAGAACCTGACAGAGAACCTACGGAGAACCTGACAGAGAACCTGACAGAGAACCTACAGAGAACCTGACAGAGAAACTGACAGAGAACCTACAGAAAACTTGACGGACAACCTGACGGAGAACCTGACAGAGAATCTGACAGAGAACCTGACAGAGAACCTGACAGAGAACAGAACCTACAAGGAACCTGACAGACAACCTGACAGAGAACCTGACAGAGAACCTGACAGAGAACCTACAGAGAACCTGGCAGAGAAGCTACAGAGAACCTGACAGAGAACCTACAGAGAACCTGACAGAGAACCTGACAGAGAACCTACAGAGAACTTGACAGAGAACCTGACAGAGAACCTGACAGAGAACCTGACAGAGAACCTGACAGAGAACCTGACAGAAAACCTACAGAGAACCTGACGGAGAAGCTACAGAGAACCTGACAGAGAACCTACAGAGAACCTGACAGAGAAGCTGACAGAAAACCTACAGAGAACCTACAGAGAACCTGACAGAGAACCTGACAGAGAAACTACAGAGAACCTGACAGAGAACCTACAGAGAACCTACGGAGAACCTGACAGAGAACCTGACAGAGACCCTACAGAGAAGCTTCAAAGAACCTGACAGAGAAGCTACAGAGAACCTACAGAGAACCTGACAGAGACCTTACAAAGAACCTACAGAGAACCTGATAGAAAACCTACAGAGAACCTACAAAGAACCTACAGAGAACCTGACAGAAAACCTACAGAGAACCTGACAGAGAACCTGACAGAGAACCTACAGAGAACCTGACAGAAAACCTGACAGAGAACCTACAGAGAACCTGACAGAGAACCTGACAGAGAACCTACGGAGAACCTGACAGAGAACCTGACAGAGAACCTACAGAGAACCTGACAGAGAACCTGACAGAGAACCTACAGAAAACTTGACAGACAACCTGACGGAGAACCTGACAGAGAATCTGACAGAGAACCTGACAGAGAACCTGACAGAGAACCTACAGAGAACCTGACAGAGAACCTACAAGGAACTTGACAGACAACCTGACAGAGAACCTACAGAGAACCTGACAGAGAACCTGACAAAGAACCTGACAGAGAACCTGACAGATAACCTACAGAGAACCTACAGACAACCTGAGAGAGAACCTGACAGAGAACCTGACAAAGAACCTGACAGAGAACCTGAGAGAGAACCTGACAGAGAACCTACAGAGAACCTGACAGAGAACCTACAAGGAACCTGACAGACAACCCGACAGAGAACCTGACAGAGAACCTACAGAGAACCTACAGACAACCTGACAGAGAACCTGACAGAGAACCTTACAGAGAACCTAACAGAGAACCTGACAGAGAACCTACAAGGAACCTGACAGACAACCTGACAGAGAACCTGACAGAGAACCTACAGAGAACCTGACAGAGAACCTGACAAAGAACCTGACAGAGAACCTGACAGATAACCTACAGAGAACCTACAGACAACCTGAGAGAGAACCTGACAGAGAACCTGACAAAGAACCTGACAGAGAACCTGTGAGAGAACCTGACAGAGAACCTACAGAGAACCTGACAGAGAACCTACAAGGAACCTGACAGACAACCTGACAGAGAACCTACAGATAACCTACAGACAACCTGAGAGAGAACCTGACAGAGAACCTTACAGAGAACCTAACAGAGAACCTACAGAGAACCTGACAGAGAACCTACAAGGAACCTGACAGACAACCTGACAGAGAACCTACAGAGAACCTGACAGAGAACCTGACAAAGAACCTGACAGAGAACCTGACAGAGAACCTACAGCGAACCTACAGACAACCTGAGAGAGAATCTGACAGAGAACTTACAGTGACCCTGACAGAGAACCTGACAGAAAACCTGTAGAGAACCTACAGAGAACCTACAGAGAACCTGACAAAGAACCTACAGAGAACCTGACAGAGAACCTACAAGGAACCTGACAGACAACCTGACAGAGAACCTACAAAGAATCTACAGAGAACCTGACAGAAACCCTGTAGAGAACCTACAGAGAACCTGACAGAGAACCTACAAAGAACCTGACAGAGAATCTGACAGAGAACCTACAGAGAACCTGACAGAGAACCTACGAAGAACCTGACAGAGAACCTGACAGAGAACCTGACAGAAAACCTGACAGAGAACCTGACAGAGAACCTACAGAGAACCTGACAGAGAACCTGACAGAGAATCTGACAGAGACCCTACAAAGAACCTACAGAGAACCTGACAGAAAACCTACAGAGAACCTACAAAGAACCTGACAGAGACCCTACAAAGAACCTACAGAGAACCTGACAGAAAACCTACAGAGAACCTGACAGAGAACCCACAGAGAACTTGACAGAGAACCTGACAGAGAACCTACAGAGAACCTAACAGAGAACCTACAAAGAACCTGACAGATAACCTGACAGAAAACCTGACAGAGAACCTGACAGAGAACCTACAGAGAACCTGACAGAGAATCTGACAGAGAACCTACAGAGAACCTGACAGAGAACCTACAGAGAACCTACAGAGAACCTACGGAGAACCTGACAGAGAATCTGACAGAGAACCTACAGAGAACCTGACAGAGAATCTGACAGAGAACCTACAGAGAACCTGACAGAGAACCTGACAGAGAACCTGACAGAAAACCTACAAAGAACCTACAGAGAACCTGACAGAGAATCTGACAGAGAACCTGACAGAGAACCTGACAGAGATTCTGACAGAGAACCTACAGAGAACCTGACAGAGAACCTGACAGAGAACCTGACAGAAAACCTACAGAGAACCTACAGAGAAACTGACAGAGAACCTGACAGAGAACCTACAGAGAACCTGACAGAGAACCTACAGAGAACCTGACAGAGAATGTACAGAGAACCTACAGAGAATCTACAGAGAACCTACAGAGAACCTACAAAGAACCTGACAGAGAACCTACAGAGAACCTACAGAGAACCTGACAGAGAACCTACAGAGAACCTGACAGAGAACTTGACAGAGAACCTGACAGAGAACCTACAGAGAACAGAGAACCTGACAGAGAACCTACAGAGAACCTGACAGAGAACCTACAGAGAACCTGACAGAGAACTTGACAGAGAACCTGACAGAGAACCTACAGAGAACAGAAACCTGACAGAGAACCCACAGAGAACCTGACAGAGAACCTACGGAGAACCTGACAGAGAACCTGACAGAGAACCTACGAAGAACCTGACAGAGAACCTGACAGAGAACCTGACAGAAAACCTGACAGAGAACCTGACAGAGAACCTACAGAGAACCTGACAGAGAACCTGACAGAGAATCTGACAGAGAACCTACAGAGAACCTGACAGAGAATCTGACAGAGAACCTACAGAGAACCTGACAGAGAACCTGACAGAGAACCTACAGAGAACCTGACAGAGAATGTACAGAGAACCTACAGAGAATCTACAAAGAACCAACAGAGAACCTGACAGAGAATCTACAGAGAACCTGACAGAGAACATGACAGATAACCTACAGAGAACCTGACAGAGAACCTACAAAGAACCTACAGAGAACCTGACAGAGAACCTACAGAGAACCTGACAGAGAACCTACAAAGAACCTACAGAGACCCTACAGAGAACCTACAAAGAACCTACAGAGACCCTACAGAGAACCTACAAAGAACCTAGAGAGAACCTACAAAGAACCTGACAGAGAACCTATAGAGAACCTACAGAGAACCTGACAGAGAACCTACAGAGAACCTGAAAGAGAAGCTACAAAGAACCTAACAGAGAGCCTACAGAGAACCTGACAGAGAACTTGACAGAGAGCCTACAGAGAACCTGACAGAGAACTTGACAGAGAACCTGACAGAGAACCTACAGAGAACCTGACAGAGAACTTGACAGAGAACCTGACAGAGAACCTGACAGAAAACCTACAGAGAACCTACAGAGAACCTGACAGAGAACCTGACAGAGAACCTAAAGAGAACCTGACAGAGAATATACAGAGAACCTACAGAGAATCTACAAAGAACCTACAGAGAACCTACAGAGAACCTGACAGAGAACCTACAGAGAACCTGACAGAGAACATGACAGATAACCTACAGAGAACCTGACAGAGAACCTACAGAGAACCTGACAGAGAACCTACAAAGAACCTACAGATACCCTACAGAGAACCTACAAAGAACCTACAGAGACCCTACAGAGAACCAATAAAGAACCTACAGAGAACCTACAAAGAACCTGACAGAGAACCTACAGAGAACCTGACAGAGAACCTACAGAGAAGCTACAGAGAACCTGACAGAGAGCCTACAGAGAACCTGACAGAGAACTTGACAGAGAACCTGACAGAGAACTTGACAGAGAACCTACAGAGAACAGAGAACCTGACAGAAAACCTACAGAGAACCTGACAGAGAACCTGAGAGAGAATCTACAGAGAACTTGACAGAGAACCTGGCAGAGAACCTGACAGAGAACTTGACAGAGAACCTACAGAGACCCTGACAGAGAAGCTACAGAGAACCTGACAGAGAACCTACAGAGAACCTGACAGAGAACCTGACAGAAAACCTGACAGAGAACCTGACAGAGAACCTACAGAGAACTTGAAAGACAACCTGACGGACAACCTGACAGAGAATCTGACAGAGAACCTACAGAGAACCTGACGGAGAATCTGACAGAGAACCTGACAGAGAACCTGACAGAAAACCTACAGAGAACCTACAGAGAACCTGACAGAGAACCTGACAGAGAACCTGACAGAGAACCTGACAGAGAACTTGACAGAGAACCTGACAGAGAACCTACAGAGAACCTGGCAGAGAAGCTACAGAGAACCTGACAGAGAACCTACAGAGAACCTGACAGAGAACCTGACAGAGAACCTACAGAGAACTTGACAGAGAACCTGACAGAAAACCTACAGAGAACCTGACGGAGAAGCTACAGAGAACCTGACAGAGAACCTAGTAGTAGTAGTAGTAATTTAGTAATCTTTATTTATATACCGCCTTTTCACTGCAGATCTGAGTCTCAAAGCGGTTTACAATTGCTAATTATGGGCATTTATCTCTCACTCCACACACAGATGGAGCTGGGTCGCCAGTACAGGAGGCGCATGCCAGATATGCCTATTGGACATATTTTTAGTGGTAGGGGAAACCGGAGTACCCGGAGGAAACCTACGCAGACACGGGGAGAACATGCAAACTCCACTCAGAAAGGCCCTGGTCCGACCGGGATTCGAACCCAGGACCTTCTTGCTGAGAGGCGAGAGTGCTATCCACTCAGCCACCGTGCCGCTGTCAGGTTCCTGACAGCGGCAGGTTCTCTGTCAGAGAACCTGACAGAGAACCTGACAGAGAAGCTGACAGAAAACCTACAGAGAACCTATAGAGAACCTGACAGAGAACCTGACAGAGAAACTACAGAGAACCTGACAGAGAACCTACAGAGAACCTACGGAGAACCTGACAGAGACCCTACAGAGAAGCTTCAAAGAACCTGACAGAGAAGCTACAGAGAACCTACAGAGAACCTGACAGAGACCCTACAAAGAACCTACAGAGAACCTGATAGAAAACCTACAGAGAACCTACAAAGAACCTACAGAGAACCTGACAGAAAACCTACAGAGAACCTGACAGAGAACCTGACAGAGAACCTACAGAGAACCTGACAGAAAACCTGACAGAGAACCTACAGAGAACCTGACAGAGAACCTGACAGAGAACCTACGGAGAACCTGACAGAGAACCTGACAGAGAACCTACAGAGAACCTGACAGAGAACCTGACAGAGAACCTACAGAAAACTTGACAGACAACCTGACGGAGAACCTGACAGAGAATCTGACAGAGAACCTGACAGAGAACCTGACAGAGAACCTACAGAGAACCTGACAGAGAACCTACAAGGAACCTGACAGACAACCTGACAGAGAACCTACAGAGAACCTGACAGAGAACCTGACAAAGAACCTGACAGAGAACCTGACAGATAACCTACAGAGAACCTACAGACAACCTGAGAGAGAACCTGACAGAGAACCTGACAAAGAACCTGACAGAGAACCTGACAGAGAACCTACAGAGAACCTGACAGAGAACCTACAAGGAACCTGACAGACAACCTGACAGAGAACCTGACAGAGAACCTACAGAGAACCTACAGACAACCTGACAGAGAACCTGACAGAGAACCTTACAGAGAACCTAACAGAGAACCTGACAGAGAACCTACAAGGAACCTGACAGACAACCTGACAGAGAACCTGACAGAGAACCTACAGAGAACCTGACAGAGAACCTGACAAAGAACCTGACAGAGAACCTGACAGATAACCTACAGAGAACCTACAGACAACCTGAGAGAGAACCTGACAGAGAACCTGACAAAGAACCTGACAGAGAACCTGACAGAGAACCTACAGAGAACCTGACAGAGAACCTACAAGGAACCTGACAGACAACCTGACAGAGAACCTGACAGAGAACCTACAGAGAACCTACAGACAACCTGACAGAGAACCTGACAGAGAACCTTACAGAGAACCTAACAGAGAACCTGACAGAGAACCTACAAGGAACCTGACAGACAACCTGACAGAGAACCTGACAGAGAACCTGACAAAGAACCTGACAGAGAACCTGTGAGAGAACCTGACAGAGAACCTACAGAGAACCTGACAGAGAACCTACAAGGAACCTGACAGACAACCTGACAGAGAACCTGACAGAGAACCTACAGATAACCTACAGACAACCTGAGAGAGAACCTGACAGAGAACCTTACAGAGAACCTAACAGAGAACCTCCAGAGAACCTGACAGAGAACCTACAAGGAACCTGACAGACAACCTGACAGAGAACCTACAGAGAACCTGACAGAGAACCTGACAAAGAACCTGACAGAGAACCTGACAGAGAACCTACAGCGAACCTACAGACAACCTGAGAGAGAACCTGACAGAGAACTTACAGTGACCCTGACAGAGAACCTGACAGAAAACCTGTAGAGAACCTACAGAGAACCTACAGAGAACCTGACAAAGAACCTACAGAGAACCTGACAGAGAACCTACAAGGAACCTGACAGACAACCTGACAGAGAACCTACAAAGAATCTACAGAGAACCTGACAGAAACCCTGTAGAGAACCTACAGAGAACCTGACAGAGAACCTACAAAGAACCTGACAGAGAACCTTACAGAGAACCTGACAGAGAACCTACAGAGACCCTGACAGAGAACCTGACAGAGAACCTACAGAGAATCTACAGAGAACCTGACAGAAACCCTGTAGAGAACCTACAGAGAACCTGACAGAGAACCTACAGAGAACCTGACAGAGAACCTGACAGAGAACCTACAGATAACTTACAGAGAACCTACAGAGAACCTGACAGAGAACCTACAGAGAACCTGACAGAGAACCTACAGAGAACCTGACAGAGAACGTACAGCGAAACTACAGAGAACCCGACAGAGAACCTGACAGAGAACCTACAGAGAACCTACAGAGAACCGACAGAGAACGTACAGAGAACCTGACAGAGAACCTGACAGAGAACCTACAGAGAACCTACAGATAACCTGACAGAGAACCTGACAATGAACCGACAGATAACCTACAGAGAACCTGACAGAGAACTTTCAGAGAACCTCTCAGAGAACCTGACAGAGAACCTACAGAGAACCTGACAGAGAACCTACAGTACTTTATTCTTGTTATATCTGCGGTTTCCCCACCGCTCTGATTAACTCTGATTGGTCAGAACGCTTCCCTCTGAGCAAAGCATCATGGGAGCTCGTCCACAGAACCAGGAGGACCAGAGGAATAACCAAATATGTTCTGCTGATCTTTCGGTGCCCATGGGGGGCGCCACTGAGCACAGGCCACTGAACCTCTGAACCATCGACTGCAAATATTAGTCCTCTCTGTGGTCCTCTCAGTGGTCCTCTCTTTGGTCCTCTCAGTGGTCCTCTCTGTGATCCTCTCTGTGGTCCTCTCTGTGGTCCTCTCTGTGGTCCTCTCAGTGGTCCTCTCAGTGGTCCTCTCAGTGGTCCTCTCTGTGGTCCTCTCTGTGGTCCTCTCTGTGGTCTCTCTGTGGTCCTCTCAGTGGTCCTCTCTGTGGTCCTCTCAGTGGTCCTCTCAGTGGTCCTCTCAGTGGTTCTCTCTGTGGTCCTCTCAGTGGTCCTCTCTGTGGTCCTCTCTGTGGTCCTCTGAGTGGTCCTCTCTGTGGTCCTCTCAGTGGTCCTCTCAGTGGTCCTCTCTGTGGTCCTCTGTGGTCTCTCAGTGGTCCTCTCTCTGGTCCTCTCAGTGGTCCTCTCTGTGGTCCTCTCAGTGGTCCTCTCTGTGGTCCTCTCTGTGGTCTCTCTGTGGTCCTCTCTGTGGTCCTCTCTGTGGTCCTCTCTGTGGTCTCTCTGTGGTCCTCTCTGTGGTCCTCTCTGTGGTCTCTCTGTGGTCCTCTCTGTGGTCTCTCTGTGGTCCTCTCTCTGGTCCTCTCAGTGGTCCTCTCTGTGGTCTCTCTGTGGTCCTCTCTGTGGTCCTCTCTGTGGTCTCTCTGTGGTCCTCTCTGTGGTCTCTCTGTGGTCCTCTCTCTGGTCCTCTCAGTGGTCCTCTCTGTGGTCTCAGTTTGTTGTGGTCTTTGAGTCATTTTCCAGTCCTGCGTCAGATAAATCCCCGTCGAGGTGAAACTGATTTGTCCAAATTTATCTTTTCATTTCGCTGCAATGCCTCAACCCCTCAAACCTCGTCTGAATCACTGTGTTGTCGTCTGCCCGGGGTGGTATTGCAGCATGTTAGCGCATGTAATTTTGGACATTTTTGAGCCGGGACCCGCCCCCACTGGTCTGAACATGCCGCCATCTTGGATCGCCGGGGCTTGGGGCTAGAGCCCTGCACTTGAGCCCTTGGCCCGAGGGCCCCGACAGCCCGAGGGCCGGGCTTCGGGCCGATGACCGCATAATGACCTCGGACACGGGCCGGGCTCGGGCTCTTCATTTTCAGAGCGGCAGAATACATTTACGAACGCACCCACTGAATATAGCGTTCTATCACGCTGTAGTGTTTGTTGTTCTGTGTAGTGTTGTCATTGACGGCACATAGCGTTACTTACGGGTGTGTTGCAGCATCTGGGCATATTCAGAAACCATATCGGGCTGGTCCGGGCTGGGGCGCCACCCCTTCGGGCCAGGGCCGGGCTCGGGCCCAGATAATAGGCCCGTGCAGGGCTCTACTTGGGGCTGTTCCTCAGATTCAAAGTACCTCTGGTTTGTGTTTGTAACTCACCGTCTGACTCTTTCGTCTCCAGGAGCTCCGGGTTCACTGTGTTATTTAGTGTTAGCTTCTCGGCGAGCTGCTCTGTTAGCTGCTCCGTTAGCTTCTCCGTTAGCTTCTCCGTTAGCTTCTCCGTTAGCTGCTCGCCGAGGCCGGGGTCGTGCGTCTCGATGCTGTGTCGTCTCTGAGGTCCATTGGCCAATGAGATCGGCTTCTGAAGCTCTGCCTCCTCCTACAGCCAATCACAGAGCAGTATTTGTTATCTCACACTCACCTCCACAGCTGCAGGACTGTCACCTCCACAGCTGCAGGACTGTCACCTCCACAGCTGCAGGACTGTCACTTCCACAGCTGCAGGACTGTCACTTCCACAACTGCAGGAGGACTGTCACTTCCACAGCTGCAGGAGGACTGTCTCTTCCACAGCTGCAGGAGGACTGTCACTTCCACAGCTGCAGGACTGTCACTTTCACAGCTGCAGGACTGTCTCTTCCACAGCTGCAGGAGGACTGTCACTTCCACAGCTGCAGGACTGTCACTTCCACAGCTGCAGGACTGTCACTTTCACAACTGCAGGAGGACTTACCTGGGCAGGGGGCGGGGCCGGTGTTTTGAGCACGCTCAGACCCCAAGGCTCAGAGTTTAACCTCTTCAGCACTCGGCCTCTGGGGGGGCGGAGTCTGGGCGGAGCCACGCTGAAGCTGAACGCACTCTCCACGCTCGCCACGTGCACGTCCGAGGGGGAGGCGGCCGAGAGCGGGGAGGGGCCCGGAGGAGAGGGGGCGGGGTTAGAGGAGGGGGCGGAGTCAGGGGGAAGGCCATTCACACTTGGGCATGTCTCTGCTGCAGTAATGTGTCCCTCTGGTGGACAGTGGTGGTATTGCTTCACAGTCCATGACCCCCTACCTCCACAACAGGTCAAGATGATGACGTCATGGCCGCGGCGTTCACACTCATCCAGCAGGAGGCGCAGTGCGGCGGAGGTCTGTGGAGGGGCGTGGTCACGTGTGTGGATGGGATTTCGTGAGAGGGCGGGGTCAAGGTCCAGGTCTGTGGTTTGATCCTGGTCTTGACTCTGCGGGTTTGTGTGTGTGTGGTCCTGACGGGGCAGAGTGGTGTTGTGAGTGTGTGTGTATTGTGTGTCAGTATGTTGTGTGTGTTGTGTGTGTTGCTGGTCCTGCAGGGCGTGCTCCTCACTGAGCATGTGCAGTAGCGCCTGACTCAGTGCGCTCTGTCCTCTGTAGTCCTTCAGACTGGGATCAGCGCCGTGCTTCAGCAGCAGAGCGATGACGCCGGCGCCTGCACTCACGGTCACGGCGTGCATCAGGGCACTGCGGCCACTGGTGTCGGCCATGTTGGGGTCAGCGCCTTGCTCCAGGAGGTAACGCACCATACGCTCGCGCACGTGAGGCTCCGAGAATGTGCACGCCGCACTCAGCGCAGTCTCGCCGCGCTCGTTACCCTCATTAATGTAAGCCCCGCCCTCCAACAGCAGACGAGCCAATCGTAGCTTCCCCTGAGCTACCGCCTTCAAGAGGGCGTGGCCCTCCGTCTGGACCGCATCTCCCATGATGCACCGGACCCAGGAAGTCACATGATGAAGACACACCCCACAGAAAGTCACATGACCTGAGAACAGAAACACAAGACCACACCCCAGTGTTAAAAGTAGAGCTGTCAAATTTCTCGCGTTAACTCACATTAATTACATTTTGCATTAACGTGTAAAGAAATAAATAAACGCATGTCCGAATGATCCGCCCAGTTATCCATATTATCACTCAGAGCCACCTGCCTGTGTGTAACCTGTGTGTAACCTGTGTGTGACCTGTGTGTGACCTGTGTGTGACCTGTGTGTGACCTGTGACCTGTGTGTAACCTGTGTCTAACCTGTGTGTGACCTGTGTGTAACCTGTGTGTAACCTGTGTCTAACCTGTGTGTGACCTGTGTGTGTAACCTGTGTGTAACCTGTGTGTGACCTGTGTGTAACATGTGTGTAACCTGTGTGTGACCTGTGTGTAACCTGTGTTTAACCTATGTGTGACCTGTGTGTGACCTGTGTGTGTAACCTGTGTGTGACCTGTGTGTAACCTGTGTGTAACCTGTGTGTGACCTGTGTGTAACCTGTGTGTAACCTGTGTGTAACCTGTGTGTGACCTGTGTGTGACCTGTGTGTAACCTGTGTGACCTGTGTGTGACCTGTGTGTGACCTGTGTGACCTGTGTGTAACCTGTGTGACCTGTGTGTGACCTGTGTGTGACCTGTGTGTAACCTGTGTGTGACCTGTGCGTGACCTGTGTGTGACCTGTGTGTGACCTGTGTGTAACCTGTGTGTAACCTGTGTGTGACCTGTGTGTGACCTTTGTGTGACCTGTGTGTAACCTGTGTGTGACCTGTGTGTGACCTGTGTGTGACCTGTGTGTGACCTGTGACTTGTGTGTAACCTGTGTGTGACCTGTGCGTGACCTGTGCGGCTGGAAACTAAAGTGGCTAAATTAAAGCTGGGGTACGTAGGTTTCATTAGCAGCTCGTGTTGGTTGTGCCCTAAAGGAAAAAGTTGTGAATCAAACAGACTTAAGAACATTTGGTTTGAATGACATGTGTCATTATATTTGATCTCATTTAACTTCAATTGGATTGGATTTGAAATAGAATGTTAAGGTAGAATGATAGGAGGGGGCAGCATCCTGCTGTGGGCTGCTTTTCTTCCGCAGGGACAGGGCTGATGGGAGATGGATGTGTCCTTCCATCAGGACAATGACATGTGTCACAAACACAATCTGACACAGAGCTGTTTTGTAAAGAGGAACGGGCAACACGTGCACATCTTAATCTGGATCTTTCTCAGACCTGATGCTGAGGCGCGTGCACGTGCAGATGCGCAGGAATGCGGCTGTGACGTCACGGCGCTCTAACACGGGATTCTATATTTACACCCGAGCACGCGCACACGCACTTGTCGTATCTGCAGCTACTCACCGTGTTTAGACCGGGTCCAGTCGTGGCTCAGACCTGGCTTAGTCCTGGTTCAGACCTGGATCAGTCCTGGTTCAGACCCGGTTTAGTCCTGGTTTAGTCCTGGATCTGCCGCGTCTGTCCGCTCTGTGCCGCGCGCACCGACGCCCCCGCGACGCACGCTCCACGGACACGCGCACGCACTGTTCTCCCTCACAGGTGCACGCGCAGAGTGCTGTGAGCATCGCGTGCACAAGAAGTTCATCTGAATGTTATTATTTTAATTATTGAATCAAATTGTTCTGTTGTCATGGAGACACCAGGACCAAACCCTAGTGATGACGTCATCCTTGCCGGGGGCGAGAGCTACTCTTACTAAAGAGAGCTACTCTTACTAAAGAGAGCCACTTTTACTAAAGAGAGCTACTCTTACTAAAGAGAACTACTTTTACTAAAGAGAGCTACTCTTACTAAAGAGAGCCACTTTTACTAAAGAGAGCTACTCTTACTAAAGAGAGCTACTCTTACTAAAGAGAACTACTTTTACTAAAGAGAGCTACTCTTACTAAAGAGAGCCACTTTTACTAAAGAGAGCTACTCTTACTAAAGAGAGCCACTTTTACTAAAGAGAGCTACTTTTACTAAAGAGAGACACTTTTACTAAAGAGAGCTACTCTTACTAAAGAGAGCCACTTTTAGTAAAGAGAGCTACTTTTACTAAAGAGAGCCACTTTTACTAAAGAGAGCTACTCTTACTAAAGAGAGCTACTCTTACTAAAGAGAACTACTTTTACTAAAGAGAGCTACTCTTACTAAAGAGAGCCACTTTTACTAAAGAGAGCTACTCTTACTAAAGACAGCCACTTTTACTAAAGAGAGCTACTTTTACTAAAGAGAGCCACTTTTACTAAAGAGTGCTACTCTTACTAAAGAGAGCCACTTTTACTAAAGAGAGCTACTTTTACTAAAGAGAGCCACTTTTACTAAAGAGAGCAACTTTTACTAAAGAGAGCTACTCTTACTAAAGAGAACTACTTTTACTAAAGAGAGCTACTCTTACTAAAGAGAGCCACTTTTACTAAAGAGAGCTACTCTTACTAAAGAGAGCCACTTTTACTAAAGAGAGCTACTTTTACTAAAGAGAGACACTTTTACTAAAGAGAGCTACTCTTACTAAAGAGAGCCACTTTTAGTAAAGAGAGCTACTTTTACTAAAGAGAGCCACTTTTACTAAAGAGAGCTACTCTTACTAAAGAGAGCTACTCTTACTAAAGAGAACTACTTTTACTAAAGAGAGCTACTCTTACTAAAGACAGCCACTTTTACTAAAGAGAGCTACTCTTACTAAAGACAGCCACTTTTACTAAAGAGAGCTACTTTTACTAAAGAGAGCCACTTTTACTAAAGAGTGCTACTCTTACTAAAGAGAGCCACTTTTACTAAAGAGAGCTACTTTTACTAAAGAGAGCCACTTTTACTAAAGAGAGCTACTTTTACTAAAGAGAGCAACTTTTACTAAAGAGAGCTACTCTTACTAAAGAGAGCTACTCTTACTAAAGAGAGCCACTTTTACTAAAGAGAGCTACTTTTACTAAGAGAGCTACTCTTACTAAAGAGAGCCACTTTTACTAAAGAGAGCTACTCTTACTAAAGAGAGCTACTTTTACTAAACAGAGATACTCTTACTAAAGAGAGCTACTCTTACTAAAGAGAGCTACTTTTACTAAACAGAGCTACTCGTACTAAGAGAGCTACTCTTACTAAAGAGAGCCACTTTTGCTAAAGAGAGCTACTCTTACTAAAGAGAGCTACTCTTTCCACAGTCGTAATAAAACAGACCTGTAACTAAAACAGTTAAATTAGACTCATCTCATTCAGGGTCTATCTGAGTCCTTTGGGGAGCTACTACCTGAGAGTGGAGAGCTACTACCTGAGAGTGGAGAGCTACTGGAAGCTATTTCATAATTATTAATAATAATGATGATAATAAAGCTCTTTCATGTTCTTATTCTCTCCACACACAGAGATGGTACACTCCTGTAGCCACAGCTGCCCTGGGGCAGACTGACACACACAGAGATGGTACACTGTAGCCACAGCTGCCCTGGGGCAGACTGACACACACAGAGATGGTACACTCCTGTAGCCACAGCTGCCCTGGGGCAGACTGACAGCAGTCTGTGATGAAATCAAACAGTTTCTACATTCCTTTTATTTGGTTGTTTCTAAAATGAAAAACACAGTTTTATTAAAACAGTAAAAAACATTAAAAAAAACAGTAAACAAACATTTAAAAAAACAGTAAAAACAGAAACAATAATTAACACAGTTTAAATTTGAACAAAAACATTAAAAATAGAATGAGGTCATGACGTCATCATCTAAACAGTTCTACAAAAGTGTGTGTGTAATGTGTGTGTAAAGGGAGTGTGTGTGTGTTAAGAGTGTGTAATGTGTGTGTGTAAGCTGTGTGCAATGTGTGTGTTTGTGTCTGTGTGTAATGTGTGTGTGTAAGCTGTGTGCAATGTGTGTGTGTGTTAAGAGTGTGTTTGTGTCTGTGTGTAATGTGTGTGTGTTAAGAGTGTGTAATGTGTGTGCTTGTGTCTGCGTGTAATGTGTGTGTGTTAAGAGTGTGTAATATGTGTGTGTTTGTGTCTGTGTGTAATGTGTGTGTGTTAAGAGTGTGTAATGTGTGTGTTTGTGTCTGTGTGTAATGTGTTGTGTGTAATGTGTGTGTGTTGAGAGTGTGTAATGTGTGTGTGTGTTTGTGTCTGTATGTAATGTGTTGTGTGTAATGTGTGTGTGTTGAGAGTGTGTAATGTGTGTGGGTGTGTCTGTGTGTAGTGTGTGTCTGTATGTAGTGTGTGTGTGTGTGTGTTAAGAGTGTGTAATGTGTGTGGGTGTGTCTGTGTGTGTGTTGAGAGTGTGTAATGTGTGTGTGTGTGTTTGTGTCTGTGTGTAATGTGTGTGTGTTGAGAGTGTGTAATGTGTGTGTGTGTGATTGTGTCTGTGTGTAATGTGTGTGTAATGTGTGTGTGTGTGTCTGTGTGTAATGTGTTTGTGTGTGTGTTGAGAGTGTGTAATGTGTGTGTAATGTGTTTGTGTGTGTGTGTGTGAAGAGTGTGTAATGTGTGTAATGTGTTTGTGTGTGTGTGTGAAGTGTGTAATGTTTATCTTGGTAACGTGTCATTAAAGCCGACGTCTCATTGGTTCATTTGCTTCTATTTCTACTTTCATCATTTCTATTTTTCTGCTACATTTTATTTCTACTTCAAAGAGAAAAAGTTTTATTTAGTTTTCAAATCTGTTTTCTGTTTTGGCAGCGTTTCTATCGTCACCATAGCGACAGTTAACGAAAGGCCTCTGGAGCTGGTCTCCGTGATAACAACAACCATATAAGGGCCACGCGCTGGTTTCCATGGTGACATGGTCTGGATGGCCACCACAGTTACCACGGCGACAGCTCCTTATATGGTCACAGGTCTCTTTTGGTCGCAGCAGTATTTGGCTCTAAATCTAAATATTTAAAAATGTAAAAAATAACACCTTTATTTTCAGAAAAAACTCTTTGAACGTTTTTCCTATTTCTGAAAATAAAACACTTTTCGGTTAAAGTTAAAATTAAAGTTAAAGCTGCGCCCTGGAGTTTACTGCAACTATGTTTACACCTGCAGACAAGTACAGGTGCTCCATTAGCTTACTGCTAGCTCACTTTTAGATCACTGTTAGCTCACTGTTAGCTCACTGCTAGCTCACTGCTAGCAACAGAACTTCCTTTATTTTATTAAAACATAAAATATAAAAACACAAACTAATTCTACGGTTTTATGTGAATGACTTTGGTTTGTTATAGCAACATTTTTGATGCCACAAAATTAGCATTAGCTGTGAGCTAGCACGCATTAGCTGTAGCTGTGAGCCACGTGAGACGATCAGAAAACACCAGAGTGCAGCTTTAAAGTCCTGACATTAAACACGTGGGTCAAAGAATCTGAGGCAAACATTGGTCAAACATCATTTTGGTTCCGTTCCAGCAGCTGACAGTTAAAGGCTAACGGCTAACTGCTAGCGGCTAAAGCTAACAGTTCAGCCTGAGGTAGAGCTCTTTGGAGGTGATGTCACAAGGAAGGAAGAAGACAAGGAGAGTCGCTCAGTCCAAATCTGGGTTCATGCTGATGGGAAAAGCTAACGCTGGGTGGCTAAGCTAACACATGATGGTTAAGCTAACGCTGGAATTCAGCCGTTTGGCTAATGTGAATCTGGACTAAAGACATTTTCCGGGTTTTTTTAAGTGTTGGTTTTCTGCTTTCAAAGGCACTGGGTTCAGTCCGACACAAAACTGTTGAAATAAACTCAAAAGCTGAATACATCATTTGTATGCTAATGCTAACGCTAGCTAAACAGAAGGCACTGGTTTGGTCAGCACTAGATCATACACGGAATCGGGACGGAAGTGGAAGTAAATATAACAAACTACCTATTCATGCCTAACCTTAACCAGCCGTTCCCATTAAATAACCCCAACCCACCTTAACCCTAACCTTAACCATCTTACTCAGACACCTAAAACTTAACCAGTCTCCACTTAAGGACTTATTAGTCTAAAACTAATTCGAAAGTAGGATTTGTCCTGATTCCGTTTATGATCTCGTGCCGACCGCACTGGTTTGTAGTCTTGCAGCAGCACATTTTCTTTATGGCTTGAATCCTTTTGTTTGAAGATAAATATGTGTAATTATATTTTTGCAACAGTGTAAACATCAGCGAGCGACAGGGACCGAGAGGGTGAGGGACAAGGGGGAGGAGTCAGTTTGGTGAGTGGTTTCTTCTCATTGGCTGGTTTAGTGCAGTGGGGCGGGGTCCCCGAGGCGGCAGGGACAAGTGGTGGTGGGTGGTTCTGGACTCTGCACAGACACGACGACAGGAGGCGAAGAGTTTATCTGGGAAAACAAGAGAACTTTTACTTACGGAACTCAGAAGAGGGAGGGTGAGAAGAGGAGGGGGGGGTGGAGGGAGGGGGGGGTGAGTTGAGGGAGGGAGGAGGGGGGGTTGAGATGAGGGAGGAGGGAGGGGGGGTGAGTTGAGGGAGGGAGGAGGGGGGGGGGGGAGGGAGGGGGGGGGGGGGGTGAGTTGAGGGAGGGAGGAGGAGGGGGGGGAGGTTGAGATGAGGGAGGGAGGAGGGGGATAACTCACCGGACTCAGCTCCAGGTCTCCTTTGGTCCCAGAGTCTGCTTTGTGTCCACGTGACCTGAGGACAGAGGACATCTGTTAGAGTCAGGGTCATTCTCTGAGGGACACTAGGAGACAGTAGGAGACAGTAGAGGCCAGTAGGGGACAGTAGGGGACAGTAGGGGACAGTAGGAGACAGTAGGAGACAGTAGGGGCCAGTAGGGGCCAGTAGGGGACAGTAGGAGACAGTAGGGGACAGTAGGAGACAGTAGAGGACAGTAGGAGACAGTAGAGGACAGTAGGGAGACAGTAGGGGACAGTAGAGGACAGTAGGGGACAGTAGGAGACAGTAGGAGACAGTAGAGGACAGTAGGAGACAGTAGAGGACAGTAGAGGACAGTAGGGAGACAGTAGGGGACAGTAGAGGACAGTAGGGGACAGTAGGATACAGTAGGAGACAGTAGAGGACAGTAGGAGACAGTAGAGGACAGTAGGAGACAGTAGGAGACAGTAGGGGACAGTAGGAGACAGTAGGGGACAGTAGGGGACAGTAGGAGACAGTAGAGGACAGTAGGAGACAGTAGAGGACAGTAGGGGACAGTAGGAGCCAGTAGGAGACAGTAGGAGACTGTAGGGGACAGTAGGAGACAGTAGGGGACAGTAGGAGACAGTAGAGGACAGTAGGGGACAGTAGGAGACAGTAGGAGACAGTAGGAGACAGTAGGAGACAGTAAGGGACAGTAGGAGACAGTAGGAGACAGTAGGGGACAGTAGGGGACAGTAGAGGACAGTAGGAGACAGCAGGGGACAGTAAGGGACAGTAGGAGACAGTAGGAGACAGTAGGAGACAGTAGGAGACAGTAGGGGGCAGTAGGGGACAGTAGAAGACAGTAGGGGACAGTAGGGGACAGTAGGAGACAGTAGAGGACAGTATGGGACAGTAGGGGACAGTAGGAGACAGTAGGGGACAGTAGGAGACAGTAGGAGACAGTAGGGGACAGTAGAGGACAGTAGCCGACAGTAGGGGACAGTAGGAGACAGTAGGGGACAGTAGAGGACAGTAGGGGACAGTAGGAGACAGTAGAGGACAGTAGGAGACAGTAGAGGACAGTAGGAGACAGTAGAGGACAGTAGAGGACAGTAGGAGACAGTAGGGGACAGTAGGGGACAGTAAGGGACAGTAGGAGACAGTAGGAGACAGTAGGGGACAGTTAGGGACAGTAGAGGACAGTAGGGGACAGTAGTGGACAGTAGGGGACAGTAGGGGACAGTAGGAGACAGTAGGAGACATTAGAGGACAGTAGGGCACAGTAGGAGACAGTAGGGGACAATAGGGGACAGTAGGGGACAGTAGAGGACAGTAGGAGACAGTAGGAGACAGTAGGAGACAGTAGAGGACAGTAGGAGGCAGTAGGATACAGTAGGAGACAGTAGAGGACAGTAGGAGACAGTAGGAGACAGTAGGAGGCAGTAGGAGACAGTAGAGGACAGTAGGAGACAGAAGGAGGCAGTAGGAGACAGGAGAGGACAGTACTCAGACCTTCGGCGCTGCAGCAGTAGCACCAGCAGGAGGCAGCAGAGGACACAGGCCACAGAACTGTGTAAACCAATGAGAAGAGAGGACCTGTCGCCGCGGGAACAGTCACATCCTGAAACCATAAACACACACAAAACAAATATACCATGTGTAAAGGTTGATTAGCACTTGTGTTGTATAAGAGAGCTGAGAATAAATACTTCTAAACTCTTTCATTATTTTATTAGAATATTTTATTTTGAAATTGTCCGGTCTAGACGGTGGGCGGCACGGTGGCTGAGTTGTTAGCACTCTCGCTTCTCAGCAAGGAGCTTCTGGGTTCGAATCCCGGTCGGAACAGGGCCTTTCTGAGTGGAGTTTGCATGTTCTCCCGTATCTGCGTAGGTTTCCTCCGGGTGCTCCGGTTTCCCCTACCACTAAAAACATGTGCAATAGTTCAGGGTGAATGAGAGTGTTTGCGATGTGACTTTTTAGGTTCTTCTAATAAGACAATTAAAGCAAAACCAAGCTAGTGCTGCTTAATTACCTGACATGTTTCGGCGGTACACTTCCGCCTTCATCAGAGGTGACACGTGATGATGTGACGCGTGTCACCTCTGATGAAGGCGGAAGTGTACCGCCGAAACATGTCAGGTAATTAAGCAGCACTAGCTTGGTTTTGCTTTAATTGTCTTATTAGAAGAACCTAAAAAGTCATAAACATAAGAAGACAAAATGAATTTTCTACATTTAGTGTTTGCGATGTGTTCATGAACATGTCCAAATACACTATAAACAAATAGACAGGAAGTAAATATATAAGCTACGATCTACAGCAGGAGACAGTAGCTCAGTTGGTAGAGCCTTTGAGCCTGATGGTTGTGAGTTCGAGTCCACCTCAAGACCTTCTCCACCAACTCCTGCTGTCTGCTGTCGTTGTGTCCTTGGGCAAGACACTTAACCTCTGGGAACAGCAGGTGCCACAGTGGGGCGGCTGCGGCTGTAAAGTCCCAAACTGTGGTTGTGCCCTTAGGCAAGACACTTCCCCCACATTAGAATGAGTCTGGTGTGTGTATGGTTGGTGGTGGTGGGAGGGGCCGATGGCACAGACTGGTTGCCTCGCTTCTGTCAGTGTGCCCCAGGGCAGCTGTGGCTACAGTAGTTTATCACCACCGTGTTTGGAGAGAGAGGATAATGATGTGAAGAGACTTTGAGAGTCCAAAAAAGCGCTGTTTGCATTATCATTACAGAGAAAGCAAAGATAAACACAGTTTAAAAGTAACAAAAACAAAGGTTTCACTTTAGTTGTCAAAAGGAAACAAGGTGAAATGTGTTAAGATTGTAGAGTTAGTTTAATAAATCTGTCAGTTACTGATAAATCTAAGGAATGGACATATTACACATTATTTAACCATCAGTTCTGACTTCAACAAGATATTACGTGGTGTGCACCATAGTGCTGCAACCAGGTGGTGTAGGTGCAGTGACGCTGAGTGACCAGCAGGGGTTTGCTCTTGAGCTTCAGTCTAGTCCAGGGGTCACCAACCTTTTTGAAACCAAGAGCTACTTCTTGGGTACTGATTAATGCGAAGGGCTACCAGTTTGTTACACACTTAAATAAATTGCCAGATATGGCCAATTTGCTCAATTTACCTTTAATTCTATGTTTTTATTAATAATTAATGATATTTATTTTGTGGAAAAACTTTTATATTTTCTCTAAGTGCACATTTTTCAAATTTAACAAATGATCACTTCTAAGACAGTCCCATTTAATCGCAATTAATCACATTTTAATCGCATATAAATATTTGACCTGAGAACAGTGATAAGTTATTTTTTTCACATGGATTTTTAGTTTACCATTGAATAATGACTGAATACATGAGGCTTAAGCAACACATGTTAATATGGAGTTTAAGGGATAACTTCTAAACATCAAATAACGTTTCTGTCATTGCCTCCACACTCTGACGACAACATATGCTCCTCCTCCTCACACTGACGACAACATACTCTTTTTAAGCCCAAAATCCACTGCACACGCTGTGAGCACTAAAGCTGGGCATGCGCTGTTTGCTAAAGCTTTTATAATACGTTTTTGATGTGTGCATTCGGAGTAAACATCAGCATTAGCAGCTCACACACCTGTGTCTCGCTCCTCCTCCTCCTCCTCCTCCGCTCACACAGGAGTCACTGCTCCTCCTCCTCACACACAGAGTCCATCGCTCCATACACAGCGCTTATTCCCGTCTAATTTACTCGAATTTAAAGTTGGTCTCTGCTTGTAATAATGTACTTTTGAACAAGAAAAGTCACGGAGCTCCGGTTGGTGCGTCAGTTCAATTGGTCCGTCTGAAACTTATTCAGTGAGGAATGTTCCGCGGTGCAAAAATACATACGATTAAAATGCGTAATTTTTTTAACGCGCTTTTTTGTGTGTAATTAATTAATCTTTATTAACTTGTTAAAGTCCCGGCTCTAGTTTATATGCCATTTGTAAGTTGCATGTAAGTATGATTTAAACAAGAATAGCACTGGTAAGTGCTGCCATTTGAGCTATTTTTAGAACAGGCCAGCGGGCGACTCATCTGGTCCTTGCGGGCGACCTGGTGCCCGCGGGCACCGCGTTGGTGACCCCTGGTCTAGTCTATGTAGTCTATGTGTGTGTGTGTGTGTGTGTGTGTGTGTGTGTGTGTGTCTGTGTGTGTGTGTCTGTGTGTGTCTGTGTGTGTGTGTCTGTGTGTGTCTGTGTGTGTGTGTGTCTGTGTGTGTGTGTGTCTGTGTGTGTGTGTGTGTGTCTGTGTGTGTGTGTGTGTGTCTGTGTGTGTGTCTGTGTGTGTGTGTGTCTGTGTGTGTGTGTGTGTGTGTGTGTGTGTGTGTGTGTCTGTGTGTGTGTGTGTGTGTGTGTGTCTGTGTGTGTGTGTGTCTGTGTGTGTGTCTCTGTGTGTGTGTGTGTCTGTGTGTGTGTGTCTGTGTTTGTGTGTCTGTGTGTGTGTGTCTGTGTGTGTCTGTGTGTGTGTCTGTGTGTGTCTGTGTGTGTGTGTGTGTGTGTGTGTGTGTGTGTGTGTGTGTGTGTGTGTGTGTGTGTGTGTGTGTGTGTGTGTGTGTGTCTGTGTGTCTGTGTGTGTGTGTGTGTACCTGTGCCACTCGGCTCAGACAGAGAAACCAAACGTTTGTTTGTGGAACTTTCGCCGTTTCCGTTAAACGCCACAAGATCCACATCATAGACTCCTCCTGGAACTGCAGAGGTGAGTGTGAGTACTGCTACTACTGCTACTACTGCTACTACTGCTACTACTGCTACTACTGCAACTACTGCTACTACTGCAACTACTGCTACTGCTACTACTGCTACTACTGCTACTGCTACTACTACTGCTACTACTGCTACTACTACTGCTACTGCTACTACTGCTACTACTGCTACTACTACTGCTACTGCTACTACTGCTACTACTGCTACTGCTACTACTGCTACTACTGCTACTACTGCTACTGCTACTACTACTGCTACTACTACTACTGCTACTACTGCTACTACTACTGCTACTGCTACTACTGCTACTACTGCTACTACTACTGCTACTGCTACTACTGCTACTACTGCTACTACTGCTACTACTGCTACTACTGCTACTGCTACTACTGCTACTACTGCTACTACTGCTACTACTGCTACTGCTACTACTGCTACTACTGCTTACTGCTACTACTGCTACTACTGCTACTGCTACTACTACTGCTACTACTACTGCTGCTACTGCTACTACTGCTACTGCTACTGCTACTACTGCTACTGCTACTACTGCTACTACTGCTGCTACTGCTACTGCTGCTACTACTACTACTGCTACTGCTACTGCTACTACCTGCTACTGCTACTGCTACTGCTGCTACTACTACTGCTACTGCTACTACTGCTACTGCTACTACTGCTACTGTTACTACTGCTACTGCTACTATTACTGCTACTACTGCTACTGCTACGACTGCTATTGCTACTGCTACTACTGCTACTGCTACTGCTACTGCTACTGCTACTACTGCTACTATGCTACTACTACTGAGATGAGGTCTTACTGAGGTGACACAGGGTGTGTGTGTTAATGTGTGCGGGTAGTTCCAGCGCCTCTCCTCCTGGGGGCCCCTGTCCTCCTGGGGGCCCCTGTCCTCCTGGGGGCCCCTCTCCTGGGGACACCCGGGTCACACGCAGCCTGAAGCCCTCCACTTGACCCGGTTTAGGCAGGTCCCAGTAAACCTGGATCGACGTCTGATTCAGAACTTTAGTGAAGAAAGTTGGAGGCGCAGGGACTGGAACCAGAAAGGACAACCAGGGTCACAGGTACCAGGATTACAGGTACCAGGATCACAGGTACCAGAGGGACCACTCCTCACACTCACCTCCTCCCAGCGTGGTGCTCCTCACCCCCTCCTCCCCCTCGCAGCCTCCTCCCCCGCTGTAGCTCTGCACACGGAGGTCGTAGGTGGTGGCAGGAAGGAGGTTCTGAAGGAGGTGTTTGGAGGTGGACCTGGACACGGCCTCCTGCAGCTTGGAGCTCAGCGGCTCTGAGGAGAACACCAAAGTATTAGAATGTTACTGCAGTACTATAGTAACATTATATTACCAGAGTATTAGAATGTTACTGCAGTACTATAGTAACATTATAGTACCAGAGTATTAGAATGTTACTGCAGTACTATAGTAACATTATAGTACCAGAGTATTAGAATGTTACTGCAGTACTATAGTAACATTATAGTACCAGAGTATTAGAATGTTACTACAGTACTATCATGTTACTATGGTAACACTATAGTATTATTGTGCTACTTTAGTACAGTAACACTATACAGTAGAATGTATAATAAAGAGGTCAGAGACTGGACCTCAGCCTGGACCTCAGTCTGGACCTCAGTCTGGACCTCAGTCTGGACCTCAGCCTGGACCTCAGCCTGGACCTCAGCCTGGACCTCAGCCTGGATCTCAGCCTGGACCTCAGCCTGGACCTCAGCCTGGACCTCAGCCTGGACCTCAGCCTGGACCTAAGTCTGGACCTCAGCCTGGACCTCAGCCTGGACCTCAGCCTGGACCTCAGCCTGGATCTCAGCCTGGACCTCAGTCTGGACCTCAGCCTGGACCTCAGCCTGGACCTCAGCCTGGACCTCAGCCTGGACCTCAGCCTGGATCTCAGCCTGGATCTCAGCCTGGATCTCAGCCTGGATCTCAGCCTGGACCTCAGCCTGGACCTCAGTCTGGACCTCAGCCTGGACCTCAGCCTGGACCTCAGCCTGGATCTCAGCCTGGATCTCAGCCTGGACCTCAGCCTGGACCTCAGCCTGGACCTCAGTCTGGACCTCAGCCTGGACCTCAGCCTGGACCTAAGTCTGGACCTAAGTCTGGACCTCAGCCTGGACCTCAGCCTGGACCTCAGCCTGGACCTCAGCCTGGATCTCAGCCTGGACCTCAGTCTGGACCTCAGCCTGGACCTCAGCCTGGACCTCAGCCTGGACCTCAGCCTGGACCTCAGCCTGGACCTCAGCCTGGACCTCAGCCTGGACCTCACAGACCTCACAGGGTAATAAAGTCTTGTACCTCCGTGTTTACGCAGATGGACCACGTATCCGATGACGTCGCTCAGAGCGCCTCCTGCTGGAGGAGGAGGGTTCCAGCTCAGCTCAATGGATGAGGCGCTGAGGGGCGTGGCCTGGACTGCAGTGGGGCATGATGGGAGGTGAGCGCCCTGCGTCAGAGCGAGACGTGCACTTGCCTGGTTTGTGCCTGAAGAGAGAGGGCGAGAGAGGGTGAGAGAGGAGGGGGAAGAGAGGGTCAGAGAGGGTGAGAGAGGAAGGGGAGAGAGGCTGAGAGAGGGTGAGAAGAGGGGGAGAGAGGGTGAGAGAGGGTGAGAGAGGAAGGGGAGAGAGGCTGAGAGAGGGTGAGAAGAGGGGGAGAGAGGGTGAGAGAGGGGGAGAGAGGGGGAGAGAGGAAGGGGAGAGAGGCTGAGAGAGGGTGAGAAGAGGGGGAGAGAGGGTGAGAGGAGGGGGAGAGAGGGTGAGAGAGGGTGAGAGAGGAAGGGGAGAGAGGCTGAGAGAGGGTGAGAAAAGGGGGAGAGAGGGTGAGAGGAGGGGGAGAGAGGGTGAGAGAGGGTGAGAGAGGAAGGGGAGAGAGGGTGAGAAGAGGGGGAGAGAGGGTGAGAGAGGAGGGGGGAGAGAGGGTGGGAGGAGGGGGAGAGAGGGTGAGAAGGGAGAGAGAGGGTGAGAGAGGGTGAGAGGAGGGGGAGAGAGGGTGAGAGGAGGGTGAGAGAGGGTGAGAGAGGGTGAGAGAGGAGGGGGAGAGAGGGGGGAGAGAGGGGTGAGAGAGGGTGAGAGAGGGTGAGAGGAGGGGGAGAGAGGAGGGGGAAGAGAGGGTCAGAGAGGAGGGGGGAGAGGGTGAGAGAGGGTGAGAGGAGGGGGGTGAGAGAGGGGGAGAGGAGGGGGAGAGAGGGTCAGAGAGGAGTGGGGGGGGGAGGGTGAGAGGAGGGGAGAGAGGGTGAGAGAGGAGGGTGAAGAGAGGGTCAGAGAGGAGGGGGAGAGAGGGTGAGAGGAGGGGAAAAGAGGGTCAGAGAGCAGGGGGAGAGAGGGTGAGAGAGGAGAGGGTGAGAGGAGGGGGAGAGAGGGTGAGAGAGGAGGGGTCTCGGTCTTGGTCTCACTCCCGGTCTCACTCTCGGTCCTCTTCTCGTTCCTAGTCCTGGTCTTGGTGTCGGTCTCGGTCCTGGTCCCGGTCTTACTCTCGGTGTCGTCTCGGTCCTGGTCCCGGTCTTACTCTCGGTGTCGTCTCGGTCCTGGTCCTGGTCTTGGTCTCGGTCCTGGTCTCGGTCCCGGTCTCGGTCCCGGTCTCGGTCCCGGCCTCGGTCCCGGCCTAGGTCCCGGCCTCGGTCTCTCTCTCTGGTCTCTCTCTCTGGTCTCTCTCTCTGGTCTCTCTCTCTCTCTCTCTCTCTGGTCTCTCTCTCTGGTCTCTCTCTCTGGTCTCTCTCTGGTCTCTCTCCGGTCCCGCTCCCGGCCCAGGTCTCGGTCCCGGTCTCGGTCCCGGTCTCGGTCCTGGTCTCGGTCCTGGTCCTGGTCCTGGTCTCGGTCTTACCTGCGCTGTTCTCGGCGATACACTGGTAAATAGCTTCATCGTCGGCCGTGATCCGAGCAATGGACAGAGTCCTGGAACCGGTCACATGATGTTAGCTCATGCTACATTAGCGTTAGCCTTAAGCTACATTTGTAAGACTCACGAGTTGTTCTTGCTAATGCTAACATTAGCATCAGTCTTTAGCAGTCGTCCGTTCTTCAGCCAGGTGACAGTGGGCTCAGGTACGCCCCTTGCTGTACAAGTGAAGACTGCACTGCCCCCAACAGGACGAGAGAGGGACTGCGGCCACTGCACAAACTCTGGAGGAGCTAAAGGCAAGGGTTACAGTGTGAGACCAGAGAGAGACCAGAGAGAGAGACCAGAGAGAGACCAGAGAGAGAGACCAGAGAGAGACCAGAGAGAGACCAGAGAGAGAGACCAGAGAGAGACCAGAGAGAGAGACCAGAGAGAGAGACCAGAGAGAGAGAGACCAGAGAGAGAGAGACCAGAGAGAGAGACCAGAGAGAGAGACCAGAGAGAGAGACCAGAGAGAGACCAGAGAGAGAGACCAGAGAGAGAGAGACCAGAGAGAGACCAGAGAGAGAGACCAGAGAAAGAGACCAGAGAGAGAGACCAGAGAGAGACCAGAGAGAGAGACCAGAGAGAGACCAGAGAGAGAGAGACCAGTGAGAGAGAGACCAGAGAGAGAGACCAGAGAGAGACCAGAGAGACACCAGAGAGAGAGACCAGAAAGAGACCAGAGAGAGACCAGAGAGAGACCAGAGGGAGACCAGAGAGAGACCAGAGAGAGACCAGAGGGAGACCAGAGAGAGACCAGAGAGAGAGACCAGAGAGAGAGACCAGAGAGAGACCAGAGAGAGACCAGAGAGAGACCAGAGAGGGACCAGAGGGAGACCAGAGAGGGACCAGAGAGGGACCAGAGATAGACCAGGACTTGTGGACCCTGTGGACTCACCTTGGACCTGCAGTAGTCCCAGAGCGGTCCTCCTGACCCTGGATCCCGGACGATTCGCTGAACAGACGTAAACTCCGCTGTGGTCGATGCTGGCGTCAGAGATCATCAGGTTCCCAGACCCCAGGACCTGGACCCCCTCCACTCCGATGGACCTGCCGTCTGAGCGGGACCAGAGGTGAGGAACTAAACCAGGACTACACCAGGACTACACCAGGACCCTAAGAGGACTACACCAGGACTACACCAGCTGCTTTAATTGTGTCCACTTCTTACCGAGGCGGGACCAGGACACGATGGGGCGAGGGTTGCCGGTAGCAACACATTCCAAAATGGCGGTCTGGTGAACGGTGATGGTCAAGTTCTGTGGACCAGAGAGAATCACCGGTTCCTGGTACAGACGAGGTCCAGAGACTAGACCAGAGAAAAAACCCTGTTAAACCAGTAACAAGAGACCAGTGGGAGACCAGTGAGAGACCAGTGAGAGACCAGTGAGAGACCAGTGAGAGACCAGTGAGACCAGACCCAGAGTCAGAGACCAGAGTCAGAGACCAGAGTCAGAGACCAGAGTCAGAGACCAGAGAAGGGGACCAGAAAGAGACCAGAGAGAGACCAGAAAGAGACCAGAAAGAGACCAGAGAGTGGCCAGCAAGGGAACACAGAGAGAGACTAGAAAGAGAAACCAGAGACTACAGAGAGACTACAGAGAGTGTAAAGTACAAAAGGGGGCGGGCCTTACCAGTGACTGACAGCTGGGCCTCGTCGCTGTATCGTGTGTTTGCGATGTTTGAGGCGACGCAACGAAACAAACCTGCGTCAGTGCGACTCACGGACGCAATCTGCAGAATGCCCACTGGGAGCAGTGTGTACCTGCAGGACACAGAACTGTAAGACCAGAGGGAGACCAGAGGGAGACCAGAGGGAGACCAGAGAGAGACCAGAGAGAGACCAGAGGGAGACCAGAGGGAGACCAGAGAGAGACCAGAGAGAGACCAGAGAGAGAGACCAGAGGGAGACCAGAGGGAGACCAGAGAGGGACCAGAGAGAGACCAGAGAGAGACCAGAGAGAGAGACCAGAGGGAGACCAGAGGGAGACCAGAGAGGGACCAGAGAGAGACCAGAGAGGGACCAGAGAGAGAGACCAGAGAGGGACCAGAGGGAGAGACCAGAGAGGGACCAGAGAGAGACTAGAGAGGGACCAGAGGGAGACCAGAGGGAGACCAGAGAGAGACCAGAGAGAGACCAGAGAGAGACCAGAGAGAGAGACCAGAGGGAGACCAGAGAGGGACCAGAGAGAGACCAGAGAGAGACCAGAGAGAGAGACCAGAGGGAGACCAGAGGGAGACCAGAGAGGGACCAGAGAGAGACCAGAGAGAGACCAGAGAGAGAGACCAGAGGGAGACCAGAGGGAGACCAGAGAGGGACCAGAGAGAGACCAGAGAGGGACCAGAGAGAGAGACCAGAGAGGGACCAGAGGGAGAGACCAGAGAGGGACCAGAGAGAGACTAGAGAGGGACCAGAGGGAGACCAGAGGGAGACCAGAGAGAGACCAGAGAGAGACCAGAGAGAAACTAGAGAGGGACCAGAGGGAGACCAGAGAGAGACCAGAGAGAGACCAGAGGGAGACCAGAGAGAGAGAGACCAATGAGAGACCAGAGAGAGAGACCAATGAGAGACCAGAGAGGGACCAGAGAGAGACTAGAGAGGGACCAGAGGGAGACCAGAGGGAGACCAGAGGGAGACCAGAGGGAGACCAGAGGGAGACCAGAGGGAGACCAATGAGAGACCAGAGGGAGAGACCAGAGAGAGACTAAAGCCGGGAGCAGGCAGGTGTCTCACCGTGGGTCTCCTCGGGTCACTTCCTGTCTGTTGCGTTGCCAGGTGACGTTGGCCTCTGGGACGGCGTTCAGCTGACAGCTGAGCCTCGCCACGCCCCCCTCAGGCACCACCAGGGACTGCGGCTGCGACAGGAACTTAGGCAGAGCTGAAGCACAGGTACAACTGTGTCGTACTTATGATTCTATATTAGAAAGTACCAGTTCTATCAGAAGTAGAATAATAGTACTTGTAGAAATATAAGTACTTGAAGTATTATGTTTTAGTATTTTATTGTGCAGCAAATTGTTGCTTTAAAATTTTTTTTTATTGGATTAGTGGAAATAGTACTTGTAGTAGTACTTGCAGTGGCAGTAGTACTTGTGTTTGTACTATTAGTAGAACACAAAGTAGTAGTACTTGTAGTAATAGTACTTGCAACAGTGCTTAAAGTAGCAGTAGTACTTGTAGTAGTAATTGCAGTAGCAGTAATACTTATGGGCGACAGTAGCTCAGTTACTGAGACAGTAGCTCAGTTACTGAGCTACCCACGACCTTCAGGCCTGAAGGTCGTGGGTTCAATTCCCACCTAAACACCGACTCCCACTGATGATTGCTGTCGTTGTGTCCGTGGGCAAGACACTTAACCCCACTTTGCCCAAAGCCCCCACTGAAAGATCAAGGCTATGCTCACACTCAGAGCAGCCGTCCTCCTGTGGACTCACCACCTGCAGAGGGTCAGTGAGGGGCTGGTGCTATGAGACTTGGGTGGCATCTCTGATTGCCACCCCCCTGACCCAGAAATGGATTAAAGGGTAGAAAATGGAAATGGATGGATGGTAATACTTATGGTGCGAGTAGTACTAGTAGTAGAACATGTAGTAGTAGTAGTAGTACTTGCAATAGTACTTAAAGTAGCAGTAGTAATTGTAGTCGTACTCACATGCCACTCGGACCCTCGCCCTGCGGCTCACTAACACCAGGCCGTTGCCGTTGGTTACCGCACACTCGTACTCGCCGGAGTCGCTCTGGTTGTCCTGGCGACGCTTGGAGAACTTCCTGATCAGCAGAGAGCCGTTAGCTAGCACGCTAACACGCTCGCTGGTCTCCACAGTAACGCCGTTCCGTCTCCAGGCAACACTCACAGGCCCCTCCCCCTCCGCCTCACAGTCCAATAGGAGCGGCCGATCTCTCACCGCGATGACATCACCAGGTTCTTTCAGGAAGTGCAGCTCTGAAGCCCCGCCCACTGGAGAAAAGAAAAGGTTTGATTAGGATTAAAGGTGATATCCCTGTAGGGTCGTCCACCGGGGAGACCAGAGGGAGACCAGAGAGACCAGAGGGAGACCAGAGGGAGACCAGAGGGAGACCAGCAGAAACATACAACACACTGTCCACAAACTACACATGGTCCGAGCTGTATTCAATTCAACTCAATGTTTTCTTGTACAGTCCTGAATCACCGCAGTTTTCTCGGACTTTACAAAGTTTTTGATTTGCCGACACAGATCAGAGAAACACCATGAGAGGCAGATCAATGTTCATATACGTCCCTCTGTATCTGTGCGTCTGACATTTACTATTTTACTGACATTTGCATATTTGAATGACTCCCTACTCCCCCCCTCCCCCTCCCCCTCCTCCCCCTCCTCCCCCTCCTCCCCCTCGCTCCCCTCCTCTGTCCTGCCTCTGGTTTCAGCTTCTCTCCTGGTTCTGTGTTTTCTCTTCTGAACTCGCTCTCGCAGGAGAGAGCTCCCCCTGCTGGACAAGTGCGCAGCTGCTCCAGAGCAGACGCAGCGACGGCCTCTTGTCTGTGACGCAGCTGCAGCTCATTTGCATACGCACCCCCTGCAGAGGTCAGAGGTCAGCCCCCGCTGCTTTCACATGATAATAACCCTCAGGAAAATAAAAGTGTCTGAGTTTAATTCAGCAGAGCAGCACTTGAACTTGACTTTCCCACACTCCAGGCTGTCTGCTCCTCTCTCCAGGCTGTCACCCCCAAGACCCAGACCCCAGACCCGGACCCTCCAGGCTGTCACCCCCAAGACCCAGACCAGACCCGGACTCTCCAGGCTGTCACCCCCAAGACCCAGACCCCAGACCCGGACTCTCCAGGCTGTCACCCCCAAGACCCAGACCAGACCCGGACTCTCCAGGCTGTCACCCCCAAGACCCAGACCCCAGACCCGGACTCTCCAGGCTGTCACCCCCAAGACGCAGACACGGGGAGAACATGCAAACTCCACTCAGAAAGGCCCTGGTCCAACCGGGATTCGAACCCAGGACCTTCTTGCTGAGAGGCGAGAGTGCTATCCACTCAGCCACCGTGCTGCCCAGAGAGGGGAGAGAGGGGAGAGAGGAGAGGAAAGAGAGGAGAGAGGGGACAGAGGAGAGAGGAGAGAGAGGAGAGAGAGGAGGAGGGGAGAGGGAGAGAGGGTGACAGAGGGGACAGAGGAGAGAGAGAGAGGAGAGAGGAGAGAGAGGAGAGAGATGAGGGAGGGGAGAGAGGAGAGAGAGGGACAGAGGAGAGAGGAGAGAGAGGAGAGAGAGGAGAGAGGAGAGAGAGGGGAGAGAGGAGAGAGAGGGGAGAGAGAGGAGAGAGAGAGGAGACAGGGGAGAGAGGGGACAGAGGAGAGAGGAGAGAGGGGAGAGGAGAGAGAGAGAGAGGGGAGAAAGAGGGGAGAGAGGAGAGAGAGGAGAGAGAGGGGAGGAGAGGAGAGAGAGGGGACAGAGGAGAGAGAGGGGAGAGGGGAGAGAGAGGAGGAGAGAGAGAGAGGGAGAGAGGGAGGAGAGAGGAGAGAGGGGAGAGAGGAGAGGAGGAGAGGGAGGAGGGGGAGAGGGAGAGAGGAGAGAGAGGGGCAGAGGAGAGAGGAGAGAGAGGGAGAGGAGGAGAGAGGGAGAGAGGAGAGAGGAGAGCGGAGAGAGGAGAGAGGGGAGAGAGGGGAGATAGAGGAGAGAGAGGGGACAGAGGAGAGAGGAGAGAGAGGAGGAGAGGGTGAGAGGAGAGGAGGAGAGAGGGGAGAGAGGAGAGAGAGGAGGAGAGGGAGATGAGAGAGAGGAGGAGGAGAGAGGGGAGAGAGAGAGGGAGAGGAGAGAGGGGAGAGAGGAGGAGAGGAGAGAGGAGAGAGAGAGAGAGGAGAGAGGAGAGAGAGAGGGAGAGAGGAGGAGAGAGGGAGAGAGGAGAGAGAGGAGAGAGAGGAGAGAGGAGGAGAGAGAGGAGAGAGAGGGAACAGAGAGAGAGTGGGAGAGTGGAGAGAGGAGAGGAGAGAGAGAGAGAGAGGAGAGAGAGGAGAGAGGAGAGAGGGAGAGAGGAGAGGAGAGGAGGAGAGCGGAGAGAGAGGAGAGAGGGGAGAGAGGGGAGAGAGGGAGAGAGAGGGGACAGAGGAGAGAGAGGAGAGAGAGGAGGAGAGAGAGAGAGGAGGAGAGAGGGGGAGGAGAGGAGAGGAGGGAGAGAGGAGACAGGGGGGAGAGAGGAGGAGAAAGGGGACAAAGGAGAGAGGGGAGAGGAGAGGGAGAGAGAGGGGAGAAAGAGGGGAGAGAGGAGAGAGAGGAGAGAGAGGGGAGAGAGAGGAGAGAGAGGAGAGAGGAGAGAGAGGGGAGAGAGAGGAGAGAGAGGGGACAGAGGAGAGAGAGGAGAGAGAGAAGAGAGGGGAGAGAGGAGAGGAGAGAGGGAGGAGAGAGAGGGGAGACAAACAGGGCAATCCAGAGCCCAGGAGTCGAATGCTTTTTGTAAACTTTTGCGTTTTGTTTGAACAAATTGTGAAGGATCTGGGTCTACAGCCTCAGTCCTGGGTCTACAGCCTCAGTCCTGGGTCTACAGCCTCAGTCCTGGGTCTACAGCCTCAGTCCTGGGTCTACAGCCTCAGTCCTGGGTCTACAGCCTCAGTCCTGGGTCTACAGCCTCAGTCCTGGGTCTACAGCCTCAGTCCTGGGTCTACAGCCTCAGTCCTGGGTCTACAGCCTCAGTCCTGGGTCTACAGTCTCAGTCCTGGGTCTACAGTCTCAGTCCTGGGTCTACAGCCTCAGTCCTGGGTCTTCAAAGCAAATCCATTAGTTTCCTCAGAGAAAACGAATGAACCTGCAGGGGTCAGAGGTCAGACCCCTCTCAGTCTGATCCTCTGCAGCTGCTCACTGCTGTCCTGTCTGTGCGCTGCAACACTGGAATTTCCCCACTGACATAGCATAGCAGTGTTCCAGCCCCTGATGAGACTGATGTGGAAAGTTCAGTGTTGCATTACATTTAGACCAATCAGGAGACACGGGGGCGTCAGTAACAGGCCGCAGACCACGGGTTGAGAAACACTGGAAGCTTCTGTGACATCACCCTCTGCTTCAGACTCGTTGTGTGACATCACCCGCCTCATTTGCATAATCCTGCATACGGCCTATGGGGGCTGAGGTCAAGGGTCACAGGGGCATGGGAAAAGCCCCGCCCCCTCCCCCCCACAACAGAACAACAAACATCTGCTGAGGACAACACACACGCACACACACACACACACACACACAAACATACACACAGAAACCAGCACCCTCAGACACCAACCCCCCCCATTGACCTCAGACCAGACAAGTCCAAGTTCAGACCAGGTCCAAGTTCAGACCAGGTCCAAGTTCAGACCAGGTCTAAGTTCAGACCAGGTCTAAGTTCAGGCCAGACCTAAGTTCAGACCAAGCCAAAGTTCAGACCAGGTCTAAGTTCAGACCAGGTCTAAGTTCAGACCAGGTCTAAGTTCAGACCAGGTCTAAGTTCAGACTCTGGACCATGTGCACTTGTGGCTCCTCGTTGAACTGCTTAAAAATAGTCTTGGGATTTTCAATATTCTGTTTTAAAAACGTTTAGTGACTCAGTCGTCAATGACGTTTTCTACTTTAAAGATGTAAAGAAAGACCAGGTCCAAGACTTGGACTGGACTTGGTCTTGGACTTGGTCTTGGACTTGGTCTTCATGTCTGTGCTTTATTCATTATTACACAACAATAAATCTGAACACTGAAAAACAGCTGGAAACAAACAGTATTCTGACGTCCAGACATTCTGATGGACCCAGACCCAGACCAGACCCAGACCCTGACCAGACCCAGACCCTGACCAGACCCAGACCCTGACCAGACCCAGACCCTAACCAGACAAGTCTCTGGTCCAACTCTGGTCTGTTTTTAGTTCAATAGTTTTAAATGAAGTCATTGACCTGAGATCAGCGCACACAGCAGCAGCAGCATCGTCACGAGAGCGAACACTACATCCACATGAGTCCTGGACCTGAGAGAGTCCTGGTCCTGGTCCTGAGAGAGCCCTGGTCCTGGTCCTGAGAGAGCCCTGGTCCTGAGAGAGTCCTGGTCCTGAGAGAGTCCTGGTCCTGAGAGAGTCCTGGTCCTGGTCCTGAGAGACTTATTTTAGAATGTAACTCCTCAGTCCTGCTCCGTCTCTGGTTTCTGAGTCTGGGGTCTGGGGTCTGAGCCTCATTTGCATAGATCTGCATGAGGCCCCTCCCTCCAGAGGAACACAGTGAGAGCCTTGGACACACATGACTGTAATGAATGTATTTTTATATATTTGTTTTTATTTGTTCTTTTTTACCAAAGTTATAAAAAGTGGTTTTGTCGTTTAGAGAAACAAGACGTGTGTACAGTTTGTGTATGAACATGTGTGTCTTTATGTGTGTGTCTGTTTATGTGTGTGTGTGTTTATGTGTGTGTGTGTGTTTAGGTTTGTGTGTGTGTTTATGTGTGTGTGTGTTTACGTGTGTGTGTGTGTTTAGGTTTATGTGTGTATGTGTTTATGTGTGTGTGTGTTTATGTTTATGTGTGTCTATTTATGTGTGTGTTTGTGTGTGTGTGTGTGTTTAAGTGTGTCTATATGTATGTGTGTGTGTGTCTGTGTTTATGTGTGTGTGTGTTTATGTGTGTGTGTGTCTGTTTAAGTGTGTCTTTATGTATGTGTGTGTGTGTCTGTGTTTTATATCGTGTTTGTGTGTTTGATGTGTGTGTGATGTTTCTGTGATTGATGTGTGTGTTGGTTTATGTGTGTGTAGTAGTTGTTAAGTGTGTCTATTATGTGTGTGTGTGTCTGTGTGTCTGTGTGTGTGTCGTGTGTTTATGTGTGTGTGTTTGTGTGTGTTTATGTGTGTGTTTGTGTGCGTGTATGTGTGTGTGTGTGTGCTTATGTGTGTGTGTGTCTGTGTTTATGTGTGTGTGTGTCTGTGTTTATGTGTGTGTGTGTTTATGTGTGTGTATGTGTGTGTGTGTGTGTGTTTATGTGTGTGTTTGTGTGTGTGTATGTGTCTGTGTTTATGTGTGTGTGTCTGTGTTTATGTGTGTGTGTGTGTGTTTGTGTGTGTGTCTGTGTGTGTGTGTGTATGTGTGTGTTTGTGTGTGTGTGTGTTTATGTGTGTGTGTGCGTGTGTGTGTGTCTGTGTGTGTTTGTGTGTGTATATGTGTGTGTGTGTTTGTGTGTGTGCGTGTGTGTGTGTCTGTTTAAGTGTGTGTTTGTGTGTGTGTGTGTGTGTGTGTATGTGTGTGTGTGTGTGTGTGCTTGTGTGTGTGTGTGTGTTTGTGTGTGTGTGTGTGTTTGTGTGTACATGAATGACAGATGAATACACTTGCCGTTGCCCTATTCTCTTTTGTGTGAAAGTGTGTGTTTATGTGTGTGTATGTGTGTGTGTCTGTGTTATGTGTGTGTGTTCTCTTCTGTGTGAAATTGTGTGTTTATGTGTGTGTCTGTGTTATGTGTGTGTGTGTTCTCTTCTGTGTGAAAGTGTGTGTCATGTTTGTGTCTGACTCTGATTTCGTCATTTGTTTGAAGAATAAAAAGATGAATAAAATGACTTCAGAAAACACTTTGGTTAAAGTCATTTCCTGAGTTTGATCTGATTCTCGGATCTGTTTTGTTGAAGCGCGTCTGTGTCCTCCCCAAAGCGGACTTGGGGGGCGCTGTCTGGAAGCAGAGCACATGCGCAGTGGAAAAGAGCTGTAGGGAAGCAGGGCGCATGCGCAGAACTTCGTGGGAACAAAACAAAAACACACGCCTCCTTTGGGTCCTGGACTAAACTAGGACTAAACCAAGACTAAACCAGGACTAACCAGGACTAAACCAGGAGTAAACCAAGACTAAACCAGGACTGAACCAAGACTAAACCAGGACTAACCAGGACTAAACCAGGACTGAACCAAGACTAAACCAAGACTGAACCAGGACTAGAACCCGATATGTAACCAGACTAGACCAGGATTACCGTGATCGCGATCCATCGTTTAACCCGGGCCAGACCCGGATTAAACCAGGTTTCTCCCTGGACCCGCAGAGGAGCAGGTACGCGCACACGCACACGCATCTCAGTAAAACATTCACGGAGTCAGAAACTAAAACAAATGTGGTATGCTCCACATGGTCTCTGAATGAGGTCCACAAGGTCTCTGTGAAGTCCACATGGTTTCTGTGAGGTCCACATGGTCTCTGAATGAGGTCCACATGGTTTCTGTGAGGTCCACATGGTCTCTGTATGAGGTCCACATGGTCTCTGTGAGGTCCACATGGTCTCTTAATGAGGTCCACATGGTCTCTGTATGAGGTCCACGTGGTCTCTGTGAGGTCCACATGGTCTCTGAATGAGGTCCACATGGTCTCTGTATGAGGTCCACATGGTCTCTGTGAGGTCCACATGGTCTCTGTGAAGTCCACATGGTCTCTGTGAGGTCCACATGGTCTCTGTATGAGGTCCACATGGTCTCTGTGAGGTCCACATGGTCTGTGTGATGTTTAAGGCGGATCTTTAAGTCAGATTTGAAGATATAGAACACACTCATAGTAACTGCTTACGCTGTAACCATGGTAACTGTTTACGCTGTAACCCTGGTAACTGTTCACGCTGTAACCATGGTAACTGTTCACGCTGTAACCCTGGTAACTGTTCACATTGTAACCATGGTAACTGTTCACGCTGTAACCCTGGTAACTGTTCACGCTGTAACCATGGAAACCGGATTCTCCTGAGACGCAGCAGGTGTGTTTAAGAGCGCAGGGTAAAGTCAGCGTTTAGGCCACGCCCCCATGTGGATCATGTGATCTGACTACAACTTTTGTCCAATCACAGAGCTCTGTCCAGCCGTCCAATTAGCTGTCAGCAGTGATGATGTCATCGCGAGGCCGGGGGCGGGGCTTCAGGACGAGCTTCAGTTTGGAACCGGATCAACCAACGCCACTTTACCCGGTAACAGTCTGCTCTATGGTGTCTGTGAGTCTATGGTGTCTGCTGTGACTCTATGGTGTCTGTGACTCTATGGTGTCTGTGACTCTATGGTGTCTGTGACTCTATGGTGTCTGTGACTCTATGGTGTCTGCTGTGACTCTATGGTGTCTGTGAGTCTATGGTGTCTGCTGTGACTCTATGGTGTCTGTGAGTCTATGGTGTCTGCTGTGACTCTATGGTGTCTGTGAGTCTATGGTGTCTGCTGTGACTCTATGGTGTCTGTGAGTCTATGGTGTCTGTGAGTCTATGGTGTCTGTGAGTCTATGGTGTCTGTGACTCTATGGTGTCTGTGAGTCTATGGTGTCTGTGAGTCTATGGTGTCTGTGAGTCTATGGTTTCTGTGAGTCTATGGTGTCTGCTGTAACTGACATGCCCCTCCCCCTGGCGGCGTGGGGGACCATGTGGAGCACTAACATACACTGACCATGAGACCATGTGACATGTGTAGGTCCTGGACCATAAGCCCCTCCCCCTGGCCGTGGGGGACCATGTGGAGTACTCGTTGGCGCTGAAGCAGGAGTTCAGAGGAGCGTCAAGAAACATGAGGTCGTTTATTCAGGAGAAAGTCCAGAAGAGAGACGTGGAGAGATACAGCGACAAGTACCATCAAGCAGGACCAGACCAGGACCAGGACCAAGCCATAGGTGAGACCAGGACCAGACCAGGACTAGTCTCTGTCTCTGTGTCCACAGCAGGATGCTCCCCCCCCCAGATCCTTTCACTGTTATAAAGTCACGTTTTGTATGTTTCAGACTGGAACCGGTTTCCCAAAGAGCTCAGAGTGCGATCACACAAGCCCCGCCCCCCAGGTGAGACCAGCCCCGCCCACCTGTGATGTCACATGGTTTACAGCTCGACCAATCACAGCCCTCCTCACTGACACATGGAAGTGCTGCGTCCGCCATCTTAGGTCGTCGTCATGGAGACGGTTATCTCACTATAATGAACTCCCTGTGTTTGTGTCGAGGCCCCAAAGTGATGTCACGCTCCAAACGAGAGGACGCCGAGAACGCCAAGAACACAGAGATGACCAGGAACCTGAAGAACCAGAAGGACCAGAAAGGCCAGAAGGACCAGATGAACCCTCCGTCTGAAGCTGGAGAGAAGCAGGACGTTCTGCAGAAACTGGAGGTTTGTGCAGAAGACTATGTGGACTACCTGTCCAGGTCCTGGTCCAGGACCTGGTCCAGGTCTAACGTTACGTTGTTATGAGCAGAGTCTGGAGCAGAAGGAGCCTCACAGTGATGAAGAGGAGGAGGAGGAGAAGAAGCCTGAAGAAGAAGAGGAGGAGGAGCAGGTGGACGAGGACGACTTTGAGGAGGTCAGTACCAGGGGCATGGTGCAATACCAGGGGCGTGGTGCAATACCAGGGGACGTGGTGCAATACCAGGGGGCGTGGTGCAATACCAGGGGGCGTGGTGCAATACCAGGGGTGTGGTGCAATACCAGGGGGCGTGGTGCAATACCAGGGGCGTGGCAGCCAAGTATTTGCTGTTGTTTGCTGTACAAACTCCAACGGGATTCCACTTCCTCCTCTCTGGTCTCTCTCTGGTCTCTCTCTGGTCTCTCTCTGGTCTCTCTCTGGTCTCTCTCTTGTCTTTCTGATATGTAACTACATGTAACTATAGGTAACTTTATGTAACTTTATGTAACTTTATGTAACTTTATGTAACTATATTTCAGGATACAGATTACATCATGTCGTACTTCGATAACGGAGAAGAGTTTGGAGCCGACAGCGACGACAACATGGACGAAGCTGTTTACTGAAGACGCCCCCTTTCCTCCCACCTCCCTCACCCCTGTCCTCACCCCTAACCCCTGTCCTCCCCCTCCCTCCCTCTAGTCCTCCCCCTCTACCCCCCTCTACCCCCTCAGTCTAAACCTTGCGTCCTGATCCAGAGTTTATTTTAATACGGTGTTTGATTCTATTTGACTTTTACTGTTTCTGTTGTTTTAACTTCAGTCCAAATGATTTTAAAAATATGTTTTTAAAATGAAGACTTTTGTTTTTTTGTCTCAAAACAAACACACACACACACATGCACACACACACACATACACGCAAACAAAATCACACAGACACACACACACAGCAGCAGAGTAACCTCACGTGTCTCATGGTTCCTGCCTCCTGCTGCTCACTGCTGCTCACTGCTGCCTCCTGCTGCTCACTGCTGCTTACTGCTGCCTCCTGCTGCTTACTGCTGCCTCCTGTTGCTCACTGCTGCCTCCTGCTGCTCACTGCTGCTCACTGGTGCCTCCTGCTGCTCACTGCTGCTCAGTCTGATCAGTGCAGGACGTAACTTGAGTATAGTCTGTGACAGAGCGCTGCAACACTGACATTTTCTCTGTGTCTGTCTCTGAGTGTGTGTCTGTCAGTGTGCCCCAGGGCAGCTGTGGCTACAGTAGTTTATCATCAGACTAAATAATGATGTGAAGAGACTGAGAGAAAAGGGTTTTAGGAAACACATTTATTATTATTATTATTTTTCTCTTAGAGCGCTCCTCTCAGTCCTCCACAGCGAGATTGTCCTCTGTTTCTGTCTCTCTCTCTGCCTGTCTCTCCCTCTCTCTGTGTCTCTCTCTCTCTCTGCCTGTCTCTCTCTCTCTGCCTGTCTCTCTCTCTGCCTCTGATTCTCGGGGTTCACTCGCGCTTCACTCCACGCGCCACGGAGGGGGGCGGGGTTCCACGTCACATGTTACACCCGGCCACTTCCGGGAATCTGTTGAGCGTGCGCACGTGACCCACTTCCGGACACGCCCTTCCAAAACGCCCCTCTCCTCAAACCAAGCGCGCCCCCGGAACGAGCCGAAGCCTCACGGAAACACCCGAGCGGAACCTCCACGCGCCTCGGAGCTGTTCGGGAGTGTTCGGGTGTTTCCGGAGCAGTTCGGAGGCGCTCGGGAGGACAGTCGGGATGTCGCGGCTCCTGGAGAAGAAAGCGGAGAAAATGAAGGAGAACAACGCGAAGGTGAGAGGAGTTTATTAAGTGTTCTAGACTGTACCAGAGGGAGACTAGAGGGAGACCAGGGGGAGCAGAGGGACCAGGGGGAGCAGAGGGACCAGGAAGACTAAACTGGACCATAAAACTCTTCTCCAACTCTCTGTCCGCACCCAGCCGCTCCTCAGACTGTTGCGTTTCAGACAAAAGTCTTTTTCGTGTTTCTTTGTGTGTTTTTGTGTGTCTTTGTGTTCGGTTTGTGTCTGAGTTCCGCTTTTCGCTCCCGCTGCGCAGCATCTGTCTCTGTCCTTCACGTTATTGACTCATTATTAACACATTATTAACACATTCATGACATTTGGGGTGTTTGCGTGAGTGCGTGGCCCCGCGTGGAGCCTGTGACGTCACTCTGCGGAGTTTTAAATGTTTTAATTCTATGTTCTAATGTGAGGCTTTGTTTGGGAGAGAGGAAGGAAGGAGGGGGAGGGGCCGAGGGGAGACATGTGTGTGCGGGAAGTCTGCCTCACATTTATATTTATTTATATAGCACACTCCCAAACACACAGTCACACAACATCATGGGGCAGAGCGGTCTATTTACAAGGAGCATAACGGCTGCTCCCTCCCTCCTCCTCCTCCTCCTCCTGCTCTGTTTGTGTTGGTGATGTTCAGTCCATAAACCGGAAGTTTTTATTTGGTGTTTTGTTCAAATTTGAGTTTTATTTTGGTTTTGTCTGTTCTTCTGATCTTTTGGCTTATGACGACCTGCTTTAGACCTGCTTTAGACCTG
>OZ035829.1:33132779-33232779 GCA_964034765.1 Knipowitschia caucasica | reverse complement strand
TGATACAGATGTTACAGGTGTTATAGGTGTTACATATGATACAGATGTTACAGATACAGGTGTTATAGGTGTTACATATGATACAGATGTTACAGATACAGATGTGACAAGTGTTATAGGTGTTACATATGATACAGATGTTACAGATGTTATAGGTGTAACATATGATACAGATGTTACAGGTTTTATAGGTGTTACATATGATACAGATGTTACATATACAGATGTGACAGGTGTTACAGATGGTACGGGTGTTATAGGTGTTACAGATGTTATAGGTGTTACATATGATACAGGTGTTATAGGTGTTACATATGTTACAGGTGTTACAGATACAGATCTTACAGATACAGGTGTTACAGATGTTACAGGTGTTATAGGTGTTAGATGTTATAGGTGTTACAGATGTTACGGGTGTTACAGATACAGGTGTTACAGATGTTACGGGTGTTACAGATACAGGTGTTACAGATGTTACGGGTGTTACAGATACAGGTGTTACAGATGTTACGGGTGTTATGATGATGTAATAACATGATTCTGTTTTTGCAGCAGACAAAGTTAACTTTATCCAGAAACAGTTCAACTCTGCAGAACGTCTCCATGAGGAGCAAGAGTGAGTACACACACAGACACACACACACACACACAGACACACTGACACACACACACACACACACACACACAGACACACAGACACACACTGACACACACACACACACACTGACACACACTGACTCTCTGCTGCCCCCTCAGGTCAGTTGAAGGAGCGTCCGACTTCTGCCATTTACGCGTCAGATCTGCGTCTGTCCAAACGAGTGCGATCCAGTCTCTCCCTCTCCAAGAGTGTGTCTACCAATAACATCGCAGGGTGAGGGACCAGAAGGAGACCGAGACCAGAAGGAGACCGAGACCACAGAGAGACCGAGACCAGAAGGAGACCGAGACCGGAGAGAGACCGAGACCAGAAGGAGACCGAGACCACAGAGAGACCGAGACCAGAAGGAGACCGAGACCACAGAGAGACCGAGACCAGAAGTAGACCAAGACCACAGAGAGACCGAGACCAGAAGGAGACCGAGACCAGAGAGAGACTGGGACCAGAAGGAGACTGAGACCAGAGAGAGGCCCAGACCAGAGAGAGCAGAAGAAGACCGAGACCACAGAGAGACCAAGACCAGAAGAAGACCAAGACCAGAGAGAGACCAGAAGGAGACCGAGACCAGAGAGAGCAGAATAAGACCGAGACCACAGAGAGACCAAGACCAGAAGAAGACCAAGACCAGAAAGAGACCAGAAGGAGACCGAGACCAGAGAGACCAGAAGGAGACTGAGACCACAGAGAGACCAGAGAGAGACCGAGACCAGAAGGAGACCAGAAGGAGACCGAGACCGGAGAGAGACCAAGACCAGAAGGAGACCGAGACCACAGAGAGACCGAGACCAGAGAGAGACCAGAGAGAGACTGAGACTAGAGAGATCAGAGAGAGACCGAGAGACCACAGAGAGACCGAGACCAGAGAGAGACAGAGAGACCAGAAGGAGACCGAGACCACAGAGAGACCTGAGAGACCAGAGAGAGCCTAATATTCAATATACATTCCTCTGTGAATGAAAGTGGTTTGCTCCAGGTGCTGCTGTAGTAAATACATTTCTGTTCAGAGCCGGAGAGGAACCTGTCGGTCTGCGGCGGATTCTGTCACAGTCGTCTGAGTCTCTGAACTTCAGGAGCCGGACTCTGAGTCTGGAGAGTCTCACTGACGAAGGTAAGAACCAGGACCGAGACCAAGACCCAGGACCTAGGACCTAGGACCAGGATCGAGACCCAGGCACAAGACCAGGACCCAAGACCAATGACCAAGACCAGGACCCAAGACCAGGACCTAGGGCCATAACCCAAGAACAGGACCAGGATTGAGACCCAGGACCAGGACCCAGGACCAGGACCAGTACTGTCCTCCTCCTCAGTGTGGTGTGTGGTGTGTGTGAAGCGGAGCAGTGGTGGAGCCCCCTGCTGGAGGAGCTGCAGAACGACACCCGGGGCCTGAGCCTGGACAGCTGGTCCTGTGTCGTGGACCAGAACTTCCTCCGAACGCAGCACAAGGACGTCATCAAACAACAGGACGTGATCTATGGTAAGAGGAGACCCACCTGGTCTGGAAGCAGCAGGATCTGACGGGTCTGAGAGGTCTGAAGGTTAATAATGGTCTCTCTCTGGTCTCTCGCTCTGGTCTCTCTCCCTCTGGTCTCTCTCGCTCTGGTCTCTCTCCCTCTGGTCTCTCTCTCTCTGGTCTCTCTCTGGTCTCTCTCTGGTCTCTCTCTGGTCTCTCGTTCTGGTCTCTCTCTCTCTGGTCTTACTCTGGTCTCTCTCTCTGGTCTCTCTCTCTGGTCTCTCGCTCTGGTCTCTCTCTCTCTCTGGTCTGTCTCTCTGGTCTCTCTCTAGTCTCTCTCTCTGGTCTAGCTCTGGTCTTACTCTGGTCTCTCTCTCTCTGGTCTCTCTCTCTGGTCTCTCTCTCTGGTCTCTCTCTCTGGTCTCTCTCTGATCTCTCTCTGGTCTTCCCTTGACATAGTTATTAAACAGGTAAAAGTACTTGAGTATTCCCCTCTTCTTACTAGAGTAGTTTTCTCGTTGTGAGGGTCAGTCTTTGATCTCTGCTCCTGGTGTTGGACCAGAGAGACTTTTGGTCTAAAGATGTTCTTTGTTTCAGAGCGACCTCACAGAACCACATGGTAAAGAACTGATCAAATGAAAGGTGGAGGTCTGGTCTCTCTCTGGTCTCTCTCTGGTCTCTCTCTGGTCTCTCTCTGGTCTCTCTCTGGTCTCTTTCTGGTCTCTCTCTGGTCTCTCTCTGGTCTCTCTCTGGTCTCTCTCTGGTCTCTCTCTGGTCTCTCTCTGGTCTCTCTCTGGTCTCTCTCTGGTCTCTCTCTGGTCTCCCTCTGGTCTCTCTCTGGTCTCTCTCTGGTCTCTCTCTCTGGTCTCTCTCTCTGGTCTCTCTCTCTGGTCTCTCTCTGGTCTCTCTCTCTGGTCTCTCTCTCTGGTCTCTCTCTGGTCTCTCTCTGGTCTCTCTCTCTGGTCTCTCTCTCTGGTCTCTCTCTGGTCTCTCTCTCTGGTCTCTCTCTCTCTCTGGTCTCTCTCTGGTCCCTCTCTCTGGTCTCTCTCTGGTCTCTCTCTGGTCTTTCTCTGGTCTCTCTCTCTGGTCTCTCTCTCTGGTCTCTCTCTCTGGTCTCTCTCTGGTGCAGGTCTGAGGTGTTTAGGATCCTGTTGGTTTCTCTCACTGTTTTGGTGCTGAGCAATATCATTGCGGTGGTTTTGGTGGTTGTGTGTCCCTCTGTGTGTGTTGTGTGTCCCTCTGTGTGTGATGTGTGTCCCGCTGTGTGTGTTGTGTGTCCCTCTGTGTGTGTTGTGTGTCTCTCTTATGGATCTATAATAATAAGGTGATGGAGTATTAACTTATATCTGTCCCACCCCAGGGCCCAGGGGCCACCTGTGGTCCTGCAGAACCTGACCAGTGGGGCCGGCTCAAAAGTGGCCAAAATGACGTGCGCTGACATGCTGCAGTACCACCCCGGGCCTGTGGGGGTGGACCCAGAATAAGAATTAGCCAATGCTAACATATAGCATCTTCTGACCTCTGGAAAACGTCTTTACAGGATGGTCCAAAAGTGTCTCTTGGCCCAAAGCTCCGGTCCACATGTGTGTCAATGCTGAGTGTTCTGGACCAGTCTAGTTTAGTCGCTGTGGACTTTAGAAGTCTCTCGTTCAAATGAATGGAGCTCTCGCAGCTGACGCATGCACAGATGTGTTTTTTCACAATTTTCTTGTGGGCGGGACCACTCGCGGCCATTTTGGATAGCTCCAGTAGAGCACATTTTGGGCACATTAGTTTGAACAGCGGAGATACTGACTCTGTCCATTAATATATACAGTCTATGAACCTGACAGAGAACCTACAGAGAACCTACAGAGAACCTGACAGAGAACCGAGAGTTTTCATAAAGGAGGATTCTGTGGATGTTCTGATTGGTCAGAACGCTGCCCTCTGTGTTCATTAGTATTTGGAGCAAAGCATCATGGGAGCTCGTCCACAGAACCAGGAGGAATGACCAAATATGGGCGAGTTCTGCTAATCTTTCAGTGCCCATGGGGGGGCACCACTGAGCACAGGCCACTGATTTAAGTAGGCTCACCTCTCTCTGTGTCTCTCACCTTTGGTGTGTGTCTGTGTGTGTCTCTGACCTGTTGTGCGTCTGTGTGTGTCTCTGACCTGTTGTGTGTGTCTGTTGTGCGTCTGTGTGTGTCTCTGACCTGTTGTGTGTCTCTGTTGTGCATCTGTGTGTGTCTCTTACCTATGTTGTGTGTCTCTGTGTGTCTCTGACCCGTTGTGCGTCTGTGTGTGTCTCTGACCTGTTGTGTGTCTGTCGTGCGTCTGTGTGTGTCTCTGACCTGTTGTGCGTCTGTGTGTGTCTCTGACCTGTTGTGTGTCTCTGTTGTGCGTCTGTGTGTGTCTCTGACCTGTTGTGTGTCTCTGTTGTGCGTCTGTGTGTGTCTCTGACCTGTTGTGTGTCTGTGTGTGTCTCTGACCCGTTGTGCGTGTCTGTTGTGTGTCTGTGTGTGTCTCTGACCTGTTGTGTGTCTCTGTTGTGCGCCTGTGTGTGTCTCTGACCTGTTGTGTGTCTGTTGTGCGTCTGGGTGTGTAGAGCTGATGCAGACGGAGCTCCATCACGTGCGTACCCTGAGGATCATGGAGCTGTACCGGCGGGGGCTGGTGGAGGAGGTCCAGCTGGACTCTGGACTGGGACACTCCCTGTTCCCGGTTCTGGACCAACTTCTAGAGCTTCACACCGGGTTCCTACAAGACCTGATCCAGAGACGAGAGGAGGGGAGGGAGGGGGAGGGAGAGCGGGGGAGAAACGCCAACTATGTGGTGAAGAGGATCGGAGACATACTCATCAAACAGGTACAAGTACTACTACTACTGCTACTGCTACTGCTACTGCTACTACTGCTGCTACTGCTACTACTACTGCTACTGCTACTGCTACTGCTACTGCTACTACTACTACTACTGCTACTACTGCTACTACTACTGCTACTACTACTGCTACTACTGCTACTGCTACTACTGCTACTACTACTGCTACTGCTGCTACTGCTACTGCTACTACTGCTACTACTACTGCTACTGCGACTGCTACTACTACTGCTACTAGTACTACTAGTACCACTACTACTACTGGTACTACTACTACTGCTACTGCTGCAGGTACTTCTACCCGGTCTGTGGTCTGCGTCTGACCCGGTCTGTGGTCTTGGTCTGTGGTCTGCGTCTGACCCGGTCTGTGGTCTTGGTCTGTGGTCTGCGTCTGACCCGGTCTGTGGTCTTGGTCTGTGGTCTTGATCTGTGGTCTGCGTCTGACCCGGTGTGTGTGGTCAGTTCTCAGGGTCAAATGCAGAGGAGCTGAGGAAGGTGTACGCTGAGTTCTGCAGTCGACATCCCAAAGCTGTGGCTCTTTATAAAGAAGTGTTTACACGAGACCGGAGACTGCAGGGCTTCATCAAGGTCAGACACACAACACAGACACACAACACACACACACACAGACAGACACACAACACACAGACACACAACACACACACACAAAGACAAACAACACACACACACACACAGACACACACACACATAGACACACACACACACAAAGACACACACACAGACACACAGAGACACAGACACACAGAAACAGACACACACACACACACAGAGACACACACACACAGAAACAGGGATACAGGACGACACTTCCTGTTTCCCATGATCCTCAGCGTAACACTTCCTGTTTCCCATGATCCTCAGCGTGTGACCCGTGGCCCGCTGCTCCGTCGTCATGGTGTTCAGGAGTGTATCCTCCTCGTGACGCAGAGAATCACTAAGTACCCGGTTCTCCTGCAGCGCCTCCTGGACTGCACTAAAGGTGACCTCCTCCTCTCTCCTCCTCTCACCTCCTCTCTCCTCCTCTCTCCTCTTCTCTCCTCCTCTCTCCTCCTCTCTCCTCGTCCTCCTCTCTCTCCTCTCTCCTCTCTCCTCCTCCTCTCTCTCTCCTCTCTCTCCTCCTCTCCTCCTCTTTTCTCCTCTCTCCTCTCTCTCCTCTCTCCTCTCTCCTCTCTCTCCTCTCTCCTCTCTCTCTCTCTCCTCTCTCTCCTCTCTCCTCTCTCCTCTCTCCTCTCCTCTCCTCCTTTCTCTTTTCTCCTTTCTCCTCCTCTCTCCTCCTCTTTCCTCTCCTCTCTCTCCTCTCTCTCCTCTCTCCTCCTCTTCTCTCCTTTCTCCTCCTCTCTCCTCCTCTTTCCTCCTCTCCCTTCTCTCCTCCTCTCATTTTCTCTCCTCTTCTCTCCTCCTCTCTCCTCCTCTTTCCCCCTTTCTCCTCCTTTATCCTCTTCTTTCCTCCTCTTCTCTCCTCCTCTCCTCCGCTTTCCTCCTCTCTCCTCTCCCCTCCTCTCTCCTCTTCTCTCCTCCTCTTTCCTCCTCTCTCTTCTCTCCTCCTCTCTCCTCTCCTCCTCCTCTCTCCTCCTGTTTCCTCCTCCTCTCTCCTCAACTTTCCTCCTCTCTCCTCCTCTTTCCTCCTCTCTCTTCTCTCCTCCTCTCCTTTTCTCTCCTCTTCTCTCCTCCTCTCCTCCTCTTTCCTCCTTTCCCCTCCTTTATCCTCTTCTTTCCTCCTCTTCTCTCCTCCTCTCCTCCGCTTTCCTCCTCTCTCCTCTCCCGTCCTCTCTCCTCTTCTCTCCTCCTCTTTCCTCCTCTCTCTTCTCTCCTCCTCTCTCCTCTCCTCCTCCTCTCTCCTCCTGTTTCCTCCTCCTCTCTCCTCAACTTTCCTCCTCTCTCCTCCTCTCTCCTCTTCTCTCCTCCTCTCTCCTCTCCACAGACCCAGAAGAGTCTCTCCTTGTTCTCTTCTCCTCTCTCCTCACACATATATCTCCTCCTCTCTCTTCTTCCTCCTCCTCCTCCTCCTCCTCCTCACACATATCTCTCCTCCACAGATCCAGAAGAGTCCCCGCTCCTCTCTAAAGCTCTGCGTCTCCTCAAAGACCTCCTCTCCTCGGTGGACAGGGAGGTGCTGGAGCAGGAGAGGAGGTGCAGACTGCAGGAGGTGCAGAACCGTCTGGATCCTCGAGCTGAGGCGTCGGTCAGAGGAGGTGTCTTCAGGAGCGGAGAACTTCACCGACGAACGCTCCTCCATGAAGGAGCAGTGCTGTGGAGGCTACAGGGCTCCCGCATGAAGGGTGAGTCACATGGTCACAGGGTCACATGGTACAGTTGCATGGTCACATGGTACAGTCGCATGGCCACATGGTACAGTCGCATGGTAACATGGTACAGTCACATGGTAACATGGTACAGTCACATGGTACAGTCACATGGTCACAGGGTACAGTCACATGGTAACATGGTACAGTCACATGGTAACATGGTACAGTCACATGGTACAGTCACATGGGAACATGGTACAGTCACAGGGTACAGTCACATGGTACAGTCACATGGTAACATGGTACAGTCACAGGGTACAGTCACATGGTACAGTCACATGGTAACATGGTACAGTCACATGGTAACATGGTACAGTCACATGGTCACAGGGTCAATCAATCCTTGATTCTCTCACAGATGGATAAACATCAGGTCTGTGTACTCTATATTTACACATATATCCACACGCTCCTTATGACAGTTATTCAACAGCAAAGAGGGCCTGTGGGGGTGCACCCGGAAGAAGAATTAGCCAATGCTAACATATAGCATCTTCTTACCTCTGGAAAACATCTTTACAGGATGGTCCAAAAGTGTCTCTTGGCCCAAAGCTCCGTTCCACATGTGTGTCAATGCTGAGTGTTCTGGACCAGTCTAGTTTAGTCGCTGTGGACTAGCTCCAGTAGAGCACATTTTTTGGCCCATGAGTTGTAACTGCGGAGATACTGACTCTGTCCGTTAATATTTACAGTCTATGGTGTTAACAGACTTTCTATGAGTAACACAGTACATACGGAAAGCATGCAGATCTTTTTAAAGGGACATTGTCACTCTGACCCGCCTCGTCCAATAGGGCGTGTCAGAGGGTGAGTGTGGGTGGGGTCAGCACTAGATCATAAACAGAAGCAGAATATAACAAACTACCCATTTAAGTGAAACGGCTGCGACCTCGTCCACGAGCCGTTTACAAACGACACAGTGTAGACTCGACTATTTCATAACCCTAACCTGTGACAGACACACACACACCAGTCAGTCACAGTGGACTCTGGCTCCCCCTACAGAACAAAAACGGCACGTGAGCACATGGTTAGCTAGTCAAACAAAAAGTACAGAAGAACTAAAAATTAGTGATGTGCTGAGCGTGCCGGGTCTTCGAAGCGTGTACCGAGTAAAAAAGGGGCGTATTTTTTGAAGCGTGGTTCGAGGCGTGTGTTGGTGACGTATGTGGTGACGTTCGAAGCCTCGCGTAGCGGCCGCACCACGTGACGGTTCATATAGTGCTTCATATAGTTCGGAGAGTGCATTGCTTTGACAGGTGCTTTGTGATCCGCGGCTGTACCATAGACTGTATTGGCTGTCCCCGTCTGCCTCTGTGTGCGTACGTGTGTGTGCGTACGTGTGTGTGCGTACGTGTGTGTGCGTGATGTGGAGCAGTCCTGTACTAAGTATAGAGAAACTACTTCATATGAAATACAATTAAAAACGTTTCACTTTAGTAAAACCTCATATATCAAGGCTTCAAGTTATTAGTAATAATACGCTGGATAATACATTTCACAACAGCTGTGTGGCGCAGTCGGTCTATGACGGACTCCGAAGTAGAAGATATAGCGCTCGAATCCCGGTCTACCCATAATACATTTTGTGTTGCAAAGTAAATGTATTTATTTATTGGGAATAAATGGTTTGTTGTGTTTAATTAATCCACCTCTTGATAGTTTTTCCTCCATTCATCACTTTCTGTAGAACTGTATTACTTTGGATGTGTTTGTTGTATCAACACAATTGACTGAAAGACTCAAATAGTTCATAGTTCATGAAGCATCATTTCAAACACAACACATTAGACCATAGATTGTAAATATACATTTTAACATTAGATCTCACCATTCATTGTAAGCACTTAAGAGTGTTATGTATTTCTTTGTCCACATGATGGCGTAGTGGAGCATGATTCACCTCGAGCCTTCGACTCATGGGCCGAGTAATAGGCTGCGATCCCTCAAGGCTTCATGGGGCTTCATATTGCCATCACTACTAAAAATGTGCGCCAGAAAATGTGCAAAAACACGCTCACTACAGCCCAACACATTTCCCACTAAACATATCCTAATGAACACCACGAAAAATAAAGCCAAATGATTGAAAACACGTATCCCTCACAGAGACAGAACTCACCCTATGAAGCATTCAACACGGCTCTGAGAGGGGAAGTTCAGCGCCAAAATAAAACACAGGGGAGCAAGAATTTCAGGAATTTCAAAATAAAACGTCAAAATAATAAAATTCACACAATATTACATGTTAAAATAAAATACAACCAAATATTAAACAAAAAAATATAAAGTGCATTTCTATAGCGAACTATCTGAATGACGTCACTAAGACACGCCCCCGCCGCCTGTCAACTCCCGCCCACATGTTTCGGACAAACACTGCCGAAATGAATCAAATACCACTTGTCACTTTAGACGAAAATGAAATACCAGGGGCAAAATTCCACCATCAAACCATCAGGGATCATAGTGTAGACCAATTATAACGTTGGCTTGAATGTCGTGGTCTTCCAGTAGAAAGTTTGAGTTGATAAAAAGATAATGGTAAGGATTATGCTAACATTATCTAGTCATTTAAATTGCAATGCTAGCGCCTTCTTTGTTTGTTTTGCTGTGATTAACTTCCATTTATCAAGTTTTTTTTTTTTTGCACTATCCACTTTGTAATTAGTTTGATCATTAGTTAGCTACAGTCAGCTGATATTATAACAGATCCATGGGGTCACAACGGGTTACGCCACTACTGTCTCTGAGAGAGAAACTATCGGAGCTAGCCACACTCAGTAAACGCAAATGACCATCAATCGACACATTTAAATGTTAATGGGAGAATACATTATACATACATTCATAACACAAGTGCACGGAGGTTTTCAGAATTATCTGTTCAGGTTTTCATGACAAAAATACTTTTTTAATGCAACTAAAGCGATCGCTTTTTTAAAGTAGGTTAACTATCCTCACTGTTATTCGCCTGCCACGGGAAAACCTTTGGGAACTATTTTCTTTGCACTCATTAAATAAACCTTTCGGCATTAATAGTGAATGACGTTTATTTTGCGTGTTGAGTTGGTACAAAGCCGTATAATAAGCGGACCCCGACGCGCTTCGTCTGAACTTATTTTCCGATAGTCACAAAGTTGAAAAAAATCCCTCTCATCTTTCTTCAGGTGTGAGAATTGTATACTTTCTGGATTAGGACAAACAATACTAATATGGATTGATGGGGGTAAATGGTGTAAAGAGAGAGTTTGTGCTAACTACATTCAGAAGAGCTCAGACGGACCAGATACAGCGGTCCAGATCCAGTCCCAGCTAAACGTAGCTAGGACTGGATCTGGAGGCTCCACAGTTGGTCCAGCGAAGTGTTTTGAAAAAACATGTGTCCTTTTTAACCTTTTCATGAGAGAAATTCTGCCGACCACAAGCACCCACCTCTTGCACTTGTCCTGGTCTGATCTGGTCCTGGTCTGGTCCTGATCTGGTCCGATGTTGTGGTTTAACGAACGGGTTGAATGTTACTTTGATAGTCCTTTTCAGAATATCTGAAATCGCTCCGACAAGCACCATAACTGCAGTGTTTTGTTGTCACCATGATTTAATGATTTAGCCCAAGTAAATACACACGCGTATGTGGAGAACACAGTAGTACTCAACGCGTCGTACACAATGTTTGTCCGAAACATGCGCGCATGCGCAGTCATCTGAGCTATTTTTAGCACATTTCGGAAACCGGACAGTGCCCTATATCCGTTACATATGCCTAAACTTAACCAGCCATTCCCATTAAATAACCCCAACCAGCCTAACCTTTAACCATCTTACTCAGACCACCTTAACCCTAACCTTAACCATCTTACTCAGACACCTAAAACTTAACCAGACACCACTTAAGGACTTTTTAGTCTAAAACTAATTTGAAAGTAGGATTGCTACTTCCGGTTTCGTCCCGATTCCGTTTATGATCTAGTGCCGACCGTGTGGGTGGGGGAGGTGGAGGGTCACATGGTACAGTCACAGGGTCACGTGGTACACACACATGGTGCAGTCACATGGTGCACTCACATGGTACAGTCACATAGTACACCCACATGGTACACTCACATGGTACAGTCACATGGTAGAGTCACATGGTCTTCTTCTCTTGCAGACGTCCACCTGTTGCTCATGAATGATGTGCTGGTTTTCCTTCAGGACAAAGACCAGAAGTTCACTTTTGCTTCTCTGGTGAGTCCCACATGGTCCAATCATATAGTCATGCTAACAATAGCATGAGCTAACATGCTAATGCTAACGTCGCTCACTGTTGTTATAGTAATGCTAATTTTGGCAGGGTCAGCTAACATGCTAATGCTAGATTTAGCAGGTCAGCTAACTTGCTAATGCTAATGTGTCCAGGACAAGTCCCCGGTGGTGTTGCTCACTGTTGTTAGAGTAATGCTAGCTTTAGCAGGGCCGGCTAACATGCTATTGCTAGCTTTAGCAGGGTTAGCTAACATGCTAATGTGTCCAGGACAAGTCCCCGGTGGTGTTGCTCACTGTTATAGTAATGCTAGCTTTAGCAGGCTCAGCTAACATGCTAATGCTAGCTTTAGCAGGGTTACCTAACATGCTAATGCTAATGTGTCCAGGACAAGTCCCCGGTGGTGTCGCTCACTGTTATTATAGTAATGCTAGCTTTAGCAGGGCCAGCTAATATGCTAATGCTAGCCTTAGCAGGGTTAGCTAACATGCTAATGCTAATGTGTCCAGGACAAGTCCCCGGTGGTGTCGCTCACTGTTATTATAGTAATGCTAGCTTTAGCAGGGCCAGCTAACATGCTAATGCTAGCTTTAGCAGGGTTAGCTAATGTTAATTTGTCCACAACAAGCCCTCGGTGGTGTCGCTCACTGTTGTTATAGTACTGCTAGCTTTAGCAGGGTTAGCTAACATGCTAATGCCAATGTGTCCAGGACAAGTCCCCGGTGGTGTCGCTCACTGGGCTCATTGTCAGAGACATCGCAAATCAAGAGAAAGGTCTTTATCTGATCAGTGACTGCACTCCTCCTGAAATGTACGAGATCCACACCAGGAGCAAAGAGGAGCGCAAGGCCTGGATCAACCGCATCCAGCAGGCTGTCATCAGGTGAGGACCATGTGGGAACACCAGCAGGCTGTCATCAGGTGAGGACCATGTGGGAACACCAGCAGGCTGTCATCAGGTGAGGACCATGTTGGGCAACCAGCAGGCTGTCATCAGGTGAGGACCATGTGGGCACCAGCAGGCTGTCATCAGGTGAGGACCATGTGGGAACACCAGCAGGCTGTCATCAGGTGAGGACCATGTGGGAACACCAGCAGGCTGTCATCAGGTGAGGACCATGTTGGGCAACCAGCAGGCTGTCATCAGGTGAGGACCATGTGGGAACACCAGCAGGCTGTCATCAGGTGAGGACCATGTGGGAACACCAGCAGGCTGTCATCAGGTGAGGACCATGTTGGGCAACCAGCAGGCTGTCATCAGGTGAGGACCATGTGGGCACCAGCAGGCTGTCATCAGGTGAGGACCATGTGGGAACACCAGCAGGCTGTCATCAGGTGAGGACCATGTGGGAACACGAGCAGCCTGTCATCAGGTGAGGACCATGTGGGAACACCAGCAGGCTGTCATCAGGTGAGGACCATGTTGGGCAACCAGCAGGCTGTCATCAGGTGAGGACCATGTGGGAACACCAGCAGGCTGTCATCAGGTGAGGACCATGTGGGAACACCAGCATGCTGTCATCAGGTGAGGACCATGTTGGGCAACCAGCAGGCTGTCATCAGGTGAGGACCATGTGGGAACACCAGCAGGCTGTCATCAGGTGAGGACCATGTGGGAACACCAGCAGGCTGTCATCAGGTGAGGACCATGTGGGAACACCAGCAGGCTGTCATCAGGTGAGGACCATGTGGGAACACCAGCAGGCTGTCATCAGGTGAGGACCATGTGGGAACACCAGCAGGCTGTCATCAGGTGAGGACCATGTGGGAACACCAGCAGGCTGTCATCAGGTGAGGACCATGTTGAGCAACCAGCAGGCTGTCATCAGGTGAGGACCATGTGGGAACACCAGCAGGCTGTCATCAGGTGAGGACCATGTGGGAACACCAGCAGGCTGTCATCAGGTGAGGACAACTGTAGATGTACGAGGTCCAGGAGCAAAAAGTCCGGGTCGTCCCGGTCAGAGTCCCGGTCAGAGTCCCGGTCAGAGTCCCGGTCAGAGTCCCGGTCAGAGTCCCGGTCAGAGTCCCGGTCAGAGTCCGGGTCAGAGTCCGGGTCAGAGTCCGGGTCGTTAACCACAAATGTATTTGTTACAGTTGTCCGTCTCGAACCGAGTTCCCGTTGATCGAGACCGAAGACAAAGCTTTGCTGCGCCGCCTCAGAGGTACAATACGGTCTCACTCTGGTCCCTCTCTGGTCTCTCTCTGGTCTCTCTCTCTGGTCTTTCTCTGGTCTTTCTCTGGTCACTCTCTCTGGTCTCTCTTTGGTCTCTCTCTCTGGTCACTCTCTCTGGTCTCTCTCTTTGGTCTCTCTCTCTGGTCTCTCTCTGGTCTCCCTCTGGTCTCCCTCTGGTCTCCTTCTGGTCTCTCTCTGGTCTCCCTCTGGTCTCTCTCTCTTGTCTCTCTCTGGTCTCCCTCTGGTCTCTCTCTCTTGTCTCTCTCTGGTCTCTCTCTGGTCTCCCTCTGATCCCTGTGTCCTCCCTCAGCTGAGATCCAGCAGAAGGACCGGGAGGTGCTGGAGCTACTGCAGGAGAGACTGACCCTGTTCTCAGACCTGGTCCAGATCACGAGTCCAGAGTCTGAGACCGAGACCAGACCCAAGACCGACCTGCACCGACGGATGTTCCGCTCGGACAGTGGCACCGCCCCCCAGGGAGAGCCGCTGCTGAACGGGGCCATCACCGAAGGTAACCACGGCGTGACCTCACCACTGTGTGACATCACCACAGTGTGACATCACCACTGTGTGACATCAAAGCAAACTAGAGACAAGCAGAGAGAGACCAGAGAGAGATCAAAGAGAGAGACCAGAGTTAGACCAGAGAGAGACCAGAGAGAGACCAGAGAGAGATCAAAGAGAGAGACCAGAGTTAGACCAGAAAGAAACCAGAGAGAGACCAGAGAGAGACCAGAGAGAGACCAGAGAGAGACCAGAGAGAGACCAGAGAGAGACCAGAGAGAGACCAGAGGGAGACCAGAGGGAGACCAGAGGGAGACCAGAGGGAGATCAGAGGGAGATCAGAGGGAGACCAGAGGGAGACCAGAGGGAGACCAGAGGGAGACCAGAGGGAGACCAGAGGGAGACCAGAGGGAGACCAGAGAGACCAGAGAGAGACCCGAGAGAGACCCGAGAGACCAGAGAGAGACCAGAGAGACCAGAGAGAGACCAGAGAGAGACCAGAGAGAGACCGGAGAGACTCACTTCAAACAGCTCGTACTCAACATGAAAACCTGTTATTTCCAGTGGAGAAACTCAGCGAGATCCTGATGAACTGCAAGATCCAGAGGAATCAGCCAATCAGTGAGTATGACACACGTCACTCTGAAAGACCACGCCCCCTCAGACAAGACTACACCCATCGGACAAGGCCACACCCCCTCAGACAAGACCACGCCCCTCAGACAAGATCACACACCCTATGACTAGGCCACGCCCCCTCAGACTAGGTCACGCCCCGTCAGACTAATATTTCCTTTTTTGTTTTCAGACGAGGCGCCGCTAAATGGATGTGTTCAGATCAACGGCTCCAGCAAAGTGAGACATGTGACCTGCTACATCAGCTAATGCTAACATATGCTAATGCTAACATTAGCTCATAATAATACTCCACTCTACTCTACACTACTCTACTCTACTCTACTCTACCCTAACATACTCTACTCTACCCTAGAGCCCTGCACTTGAGCCCTTGGCCCGAGGGCCCCGACGGCCCGACAGCCCGAGGGCCGGGCTTCGGGCCGATGACCGCATAATGACCTCGGACACGGGCCGGGCTCGGGCTCTTCATTTTCAGAGCGGCAGAATAGATTTACGAACGCACCCACTGAATATAGCGTTCTATCACGCTGTAGTGTTTGTTGTTCTGTGTAGTGTTGTAATTGACGGCACATAGCGTTACTTACAGGTGTGTTGCAGCATCTGGACATCATACAGATGCGGCCGTTCACTCTGCACCACTCCGCACACACAGAACTCATTGCAACACATCACTACCATGTATAACTCCGCCCTCTAGCTAAGTCTGCGTTCATATCAGTGCGCGGCACTATATACTACGCTAAAACATTGTTATGGGAGGTTACAAAAAAAAAAAAAGGCGGGCTTGATGCGGGTTTCGGGCCTGAAAATTCAGAAACCATATCGGGCCGGGCCGGGCTGGGGCGCCACCCCCTCGGGCCAGGGCCGGGCTCGGGCCCAGATAATAGGCCCGTGCAGGGCTCTACTCTACCCTACCCTACCCTACTCTACTCTACTCTACCCTACCCTACTCTACTCTACTCTACTCTACCCTACTCTACTCTGCTGTATTCTACTCTACCCTACTCTACTCTACCCTACCCTACCCTACTCTACCCTACCCTACTCTACTCTACTCTACCCTACCTTACCCTACTCTACTATACTCTACTCTACCCTACTCTGCCCTACCCTACCATACTCTACTCTACCCTACTCTACTATACTCTACCCTACTCTACTCTTCTCTACTCTACTCTTCCCTACTCTACTCTACCCTACTCCACTCTACTATACCCCACTCTACTCTACTCTCCGTTACTCTACTCTACTCTGCTGTATTCTACTCTACCCTACCCTACTCTACTCTACTCTACTCTACCCTACCCTACTCTACCCTACCCTACTCTACTCTACTCTAATCTACCCTACGCTACTCTACCCTACTCTACTCTACCCTACCCTACTCTACTCTACCATACCCTACCCTACCCTACTCTACTCTACTCTACTCTACTACTCCACTCTACTATACTGTATTCTCCTCTACTCTACCCTACCCTACCCTACTTTACCCTACCCTACCCTACTCTGCTGTATTCTCCTCTACTCTACTCTACTCCTACTCTACCCTACCCTACTCTACTCTACTCTACCCTACTCTACTCTACTCTACTCTACCCTACTCTACTCTACCCTACTCTACTCTGCTGTATTCTACTCTACCCTACTCTACTCTACTCTACTCTACTCTACTCTACTCTACTCTACTCTACCCTACTCTACTCTACTCTACTCTACTCTACTCTACCCTACTCTACTCTGCTGTATTCTACTCTACCCTACTCTACCCTACCCTACTCTTCTCTACTCTACCCTACTCTACCCTTCCCTACACTACCCTACACTACTCTACCTTACTCTACTCTACTCTACTCTACCCCTACTCTTCTCTACTCTACCCTTCTCTACTCTACTCTACCTTACTCTACCCTACTCTACTCTACTCTACCCTACTCTACTCTACCCTTCTCTACTCTACTCTACCCCACCCTACTCTACCTTACTCTACCCTACTCTACTCTACTCTACTATACCCTACTCTACCTTACCCTACCCTAGTCAACTCTACCCTACTCTACCCTACTCTACTCTGCTGTATTCTACTCTACTCTACCCTACTCTACTCTGCTGTATTCTACTCTACTCTACTCTACTCTGCTGTATTCTACTCTACTCTATTCTACTCTACTCTACTCTGCTGTATTCTACTCTACTCTAGTATACTCTACCCTACGCTACTCTACTCTACTCTACTCTACTCTACTCTACCCTAGAGTAGAGTCTGAAGTATGTGTCTTTTTCCAGGATAAGAATGGGAACCAGCAGGGGGCAGCACTGAGTCAGGTATCATCTGTTTCTGTGACTTTTATTTTCAAGTTTGAGTTAAATCTGTTTAAACCTGATTTTCTTTTGAAGGAAACGTGTAGACGACTGGTGGCTCTGAGCTCCCAACTGCACGCTCTGCAGGTGAGGACCGCAACAACCTCAGGAGAGGGGTAGAGGAGCGCAACAACACAAGGAGAGGGATAGGAGAGCGCAACAACACAAGGAGAGGGACAGGAGAGGACCAGCACAACACTAGGAGAAAGACAGGAGAGGACCAGCACAACACTAGGAGAAAGACAGGAGAGGACCAGCACAACACTAGGAGAAAGACAGGAGAGGACCAGGACAACACTAGGAGAAAGACAGGAGAGGACCAGCACAACAATAGGAGAAAGACAGGAGAGGACCAGCACAACACTAGGAGAAAGACAGGAGAGGACCAGCACAACACTAGGAGAAAGACAGGAAAGGACCAGCACAACACTAGGAGAAAGACAGGAGAGGACCAGGACAACATTAATGACCTTTGATCTAATGTCCCGCCCCCAGGCCGCTGTCATTCGTCAGGATTCGCTGCTGGAGTTGTCCATCAGGTTAGGTCCCGCCCCTCAGAGCACAGGGCCGGGCCAGGACGGGGAGGCGGGGCTTCTCCGTCGCCAAGTATCGCTTCTCCAACAGGAAGTGACCCGTCTGCACGCTCTAATCCCATTGGCCGAGCTGAGACGCCACTCCCGAGCTCCAATGGCGGCGAAGGAGGAGGACGCTGTGGACACGAGCAACGAGAATGTGTCGCAGCGATCGGACAGTCCCAGAGGTCAGAGAGAGACCAGCGAGAGACCAGAGAGAGACCAGAGAGAGACCAGAGAGAGACCAGAGACAGACCAGAGAGAGACCAGCGAGAGACCAGAGAGAGACCAGAGAGAGACCAGAGAGAGACCAGAGACAGACCAGAGAGAGACCAGAGAGAGACCAGAGAGAGACCAGAGATCAGAGACCAGAGAGAGACCAGAGAGAGACCAGAGAGAGACCAGAGCGAGACCAGAGCGAGACCAGAGAGAGACCAGAGAGAGACCAGAGAGAGACCAGAGAGAGACCAGAGAGAGACCAGAGAGAGACCAGAGAGAGACCAGAGAGAGACCAGAGAGAGACCAGAGCGAGACCAGAGCGAGACCAGAGCGAGACCAGAGCGAGACCAGAGCGAGACCAGAGCGAGACCAGAGCGAGACCAGAGCGAGACCAGAGCGAGACCAGAGCGAGACCAGAGAGAGAAACCAGAGAGAGAAACCAGAGAGAGAGACCCAAGAGAGAGACTAGAGGCAGACCAGAGAGAGAGACCAGGGAGAGACCAGCGAGAGACCAGAGACATACCTGAGGTCAGAGGTCATACCCTAATGATCATTTCTTCTTCTTTGTGTCACAGATCTGCAGGACATCCCAGAGGAGAGCGAAACCTGAAGTCCCATGACCTGAAGTGGGCGTGGCCTGAAGTCCCATGACCTGAAGTGGGCGTGGCCTGTCCTGATTGGTCCATGTTAAACCAGAGACATTGCTGTACTGTTCTCTTGCTGAGCACAAAAACCTGAGACCTACACGTTTGAAAAACCAAATACACTCTGGACCTGAGCCCTAATGCTGTACTCTACCACACTATACTAAGCTGTACTACACTATGCTACACTATACTACACAATACTGCGCTGTACTACACAATACTATGCTGTACTACACAATACTTTGCTGTACTACACATCAGGTTGTGTTCATGTGACATCACAACACTCCAAAGAGCCGATCATATAACAGGGTGCTGGTCTCTCTTTGGTCTCTCCTCTCTCGGGTCTCTCTCGGGCCTCTCTCGGGTCTCTCTCTTTGGTCTCTCTCTGGTCTCTCGCTGGTCTCGCTCTAGTCTCGACAGTTAAAACAATAAAACAACATGAACACAACCTGTACCTTTTCTACACATGACTTAACTGTTAGCCAGTTAGCGGCTAACGCACTAGCATAACTCTGGCTAACGCACTATCATGACTCTGGCTAACGCACTAGCATGACTTGGACAAACGGCTAGCTCACTACAATGATTTACTACTGCATGATTCTGGCTAACGCACTATAAATACTTGCTAATGTACTAGCATGATTCTGGCTAACGCACTAGCTTGACTGACACAGATTAGAGGACTTCACTGGGCTGCGTGCTGGTCTGTTTTAATCGTAACCATGACAACCAAACGGTAACATCAGTCGCGGATCAGACCTGGATCCGACTGAAACTTGAACTTTAACAAATTAAGTAATTCCAGTGGAAATAACTTTAAAAGCTGTGTCTGCGTGTGCGCTTACGTGTGCGATTCTCTCTGCGTGTACGTGTGCGTCTGCGTGTGTACGTCTGTGTGTATGTGTGCATGTACATCTGCGTATACGTCTGCGTGTGTAAGCCTGTGTATACGTGTGCGTGTGTCGCTGAGACTGAATGATTTCTGTGTAAATCTGCAGTGATTCCTTAAAACTGGAACTGATGTAAATAAACTGCTGTAAGTGACTGAAGCAAGAGACCGTCTCACTCTACTCTACTCTACTGTACTGTACTGTACTCTACTCTACTCTGCTGTACTCTGCTCTACTCTACTCTACTGTACTCTACTCTACTCTACTCTAGAGTAGAGTTGGTGGAAACAGGGTGATGGACTCAAATGTATAAATAGTGATTGAAATGAGCCCACAGGTCACATGGGACGCAGCTTTTTAGATTTATTTATATGGAGGCGGGGCTTAGACTGTGACCTCTGACCTCTGCATGTGCTGTCTGTGCTGTGTGTAGAGTAGAAACATGTGATTATTGTATAGATTCAAATCAAAGTCTTTTATATCACAATAAAAGTGTCCTTGAAACCTGTTGTTCCTGAGTGTTCTTCATGTGGCGGCTGTCTTACCTGTGGCTCCTCCCCCTCGTTAGAACACCTGTTCACACTGGGACCAGAGCAGTCAATTTGACTGCATTTAGTTTTGGAAGTGTAAGATCTCTTCTCATGGTCTGAGTGTGTGAAGTGTGACCATGAGTGTGTGTGACCGTGTGTGTGTCACCATGTGTGTGTGTGACCATGTGTATGTGTGTGACCATGTGTGTGTCCATGTGTGTGACCATGTGTGTGTCCATGTGTGTGACCATGTGTGTGTCTATGTGTGTGACCATGTCTGTGTGACCATGTGTGTGAGTCCATGTGTGTGACCATGTCTGTGTGACCATGTGTGTGTCCGTGTGTGTGACCATGTGTGTGTGTGTAAATCCTCATGGTTAGTATAGTTGGGAGCCTCTTCTTCTTCAAAGGCTTTGGTCCAAACTTTCCAAGTCAAATGAGTCACGGTTTAGTTCAAACAAGATTAAGTTTCTGCTTTGACTGAAGTTCTACTGAAACACCAGAGTTTACCATCAACGTTACTGTACCATCGAAGGATACTTTACCATCGACGTTACTGTACCATCGAAGGATACTTTACCATTGACGTTACTGTACCATCGAAGGATACTTTACCATCGACGTTACTGTACCATCGAAGGATACTGTACCATCAACGTTACTGTACCATCAACGTTACTGTACCATCAAAGTTACTGTACCATCGAAGGATACTTTACCATCGAAGGATACTGTACCATCAACGTTACTGTACCATCGAAGGATACTTTACCATCGAAGTTACTGTACCATCGAAGTTACTGTACCATCAACGTTACTGTACCATCAAAGGATACTTTACCATCGACGATACTGTACCATAGATGATACCATAGATGACACCATAGACGATACTTTACCATAGACGATACTTTACCATAGACGATACCATAGACAACACATTACCATAGACGATACTGTACCATAGACGATACCATAGACGACACCATAGACGATACTTTACCATAGACGATAGTTTACCATAGACGATACTTTAGCATAGACGATACCATAGACAATACTTTACCATAGACGATACTTTACCATAGACGATACCATAGACCAGTGTCTCCCAAAGTGGGGTCCGCGGCCCCCTGGTGGGCCGCGAGGGTACTGCAGGGGGGCCGCGGGAGGTCATAAAAAAAATAATATAATTATTTAATGTTAAATTTATAATGTTTTGTTTGTAATATTAAAATATTTGTGTTCATTATTTGACTTGAATAATCCACTGTAATCATTTTTGTATTACAATGTTTGTAGCAGAGGCTATTTCCCCAAAATAAAATAACCAGAAGAGCCTATTCTTAATGTTGTCTTCTTGGTTATTATTTTGGGGGGCCACGCAGACCCGTCAGATTTTTAAGGGGGCCTCGGTGTTACTGAGTTTGGGAATGGCTGCCATAGACGATACCATAGACGATACTCTACCATAGACAGACTTGCGTAACTGAATTAGCGTCGCAGAGAACAGGTCACAAAACAGAGGTTCCTACCCGAGGATTACAAAATAAAACAACAAAACATTCAAAAATAATTCTAAAACACACACTCTCTCTGTACTCTCTCTGGTCTCTCTCTCTGGTCTCTCTCTGCTCTCTCTCTGCATGTACTCTCTCTGGTCTCTTTCTGGTCTCTCTCTCTGGTATCTCTCTCTGGTCTCTCTCTGGTCTCTTCTGTGTCTCTCACTGGTCTCTCTCTGGTTGCTCTCTCTGGTCTCTTTCTGTGTCTCTCTCTGGTCTCTCTCTGGTCTCTCTCTCTGTACTCTCTCTGGTCTCTCTCTCTGGTCTCTCTATGGTCTCTCTCTCTGGTCTCTCTCTGCTCTCTCTCTGGTCTCTTTCTGGTCTCTCTCTGGTCTCTCTCTGGTCTTTCTCTGGTCTCTCTCTGGTCTCCCTGGTCTCTGTCCTCTTCTACTTCATCTGTCGTTGTGATCACTTCAGCTGTAGTGTGTTTATTGCTATTCACCTGCTGTCCCATTGTCTGATTCATGGCGTGATGCCGGGACCCCTGACCCTAACCTGGTCCCCCCTCTACGCCTGGGATCCCCTTCAGTCCTGGGTCTACAGCCTCAGTCCTGGGTCTACAGCCTCAGTCCTGGTCTACAGCGTCAGTCCTGGGTCTACAGCCTCAGTCCTGGGTCTACAGCCTCAGTCCTGGGTCTACAGCCTCAGTCCTGGTCTACAGTCTCAGTCCTGGGTCTACAGCCTCAGTCCTGGTCTACAGCGTCAGTCCTGGGTCTACAGCCTCAGTCCTGGGTCTACAGCCTCAGTCCTGGGTCTACAGCCTCAGTCCTGGTCTACAGTCTCAGTCCTGGGTCTACAGCCTCAGTCCTGGGTCTACAGCCTCAGTCCTGGTCTACAGCCTCAGTCCTGGGTCTACAGTCTCAGTCCTGGGTCTACAGCCTCAGTCCTGGGTCTACAGCCTCAGTCCTGGGTCTACAGCCTCAGTCCTGGGTCTACAGTCTCAGTCCTGGGTCTACAGCCTCAGTCCTGGATCTACAGCCTCAGTCCTGGGTCTACAGCCTCAGTCCTGGGTCTACAGCCTCAGTCCTGGTCTACAGCCTCAGTCCTGGGTCTACAGCCTCAGTCCTGGGTCTACAGCCTCAGTCCTGGGTCTACAGCCTCAGTCCTGGGTCTACAGCCTCAGTCCTGGGTCTACAGCCTCAGTCCTGGTCTACAGCCTTAGTCCTGGTCTACAGCCTCAGTCCTGGTCTACAGCCTCAGTCCTGGGTCTACAGCCTCAGTCCTGGGTCTACAGCCTCAGTCCTGGTCTACAGCCTCAGTCCTCGGTCTACAGTCGCAGTCCTGGTCTACAGCCTCAGTCCTGGTCTACAGCCTCAGTCCTGGTCTACAGGCTCAGTCCTGGGCCTACAGCCTCAGTCCTGGGTCTACAGTCTCAGTCCTGGTCTACAGCCTCAGTCCTGGTCTACAGCCTCAGTCCTGGTCTACAGCCTCAGTCCTGGGTCTACAGCCTCAGTCCTGGGTCTACAGTCTCAGTCCTGGTCTACAGCCTCAGTCCTGGTCTACAGTCTCAGTCCTGGTCTACAGCCTCAGTCCTGGTCTACAGCCTCAGTCCTGGGCCTACAGCCTCAGTCCTGGGTCTACAGCCTCAGTCCTGGTCTACAGCCTCAGTCCTGGGTCTACAGTCTCAGTCCTGGTCTAGAGCCTCAGTCCTGGTCTACAGTCTCAGTCCTGGGTCTACAGCCTCAGTCCTGGGTCTACAGTCTCAGTCCTGGTCTACAGCCTCAGTCCTGGTCTACAGTCTCAGTCCTGGTCTACAGCCTCAGTCCTGGTCTACAGCCTCAGTCCTGGTCTACAGCCTCAGTCCTTGACCTTGGAGATAGTTTGCTTATGCATTAGGACTTTATGCTTGAGGTGAAAACAAACAAATGCAAACAGATCCAAGTGATTATCCCTGATTTCCATCATTTTCCCTAAGCCGCCTCCTCCGACTTTATCTTCTCCGACGGTATCTCCTCCTCAGACCCTCCTCAGAGCCTCTTCAGACCCTGTCTGTGTGACCATGTGTGTGACCATGTGTGTGACCATGTCTGTGTGTCCATGTGTGTGACCATGTGTGTGACCATGTCTGTGTGTGTCCATGTGTGTGACCATGTGTGTGTGTCCATGTGTGTGTCCATGTGTGTGCCCATGTGTGTGACCATGTGTGTGTCCATGTGTGTGACCATGTGTGTGTGCCCATGTGTGTGACCATGTGTGTGTCCATGTGTGTCCATGTGTGTGTCCATGTGTGTGTCCATGTGTGTGACCATGTGTGTGTCCATGTGTGTGTCCATGTGTGTGACCATGTGTGTGTGTGTAAATCCTCATGGTTAGTATAGTTGGGAGCCTCTTCTTCTTCAAAGGCTTTGGTCCAAACTTTCCAAGTCAAATGAGTCACGGTTTAGTTCAAACAAGATTAAGTTTCTGCTTTGACTGAAGTTCTACTGAAACACCAGAGTTTACCATCAACGTTACTGTACCATCGAAGGATACTTTACCATCGACGTTACTGTACCATCGAAGGATACTTTACCATCGACGTTACTGTACCATCGAAGTTACTGTACCATCGAAGGATACTTTACCATCGACGTTACTGTACCAATGAAGTTACTGTACCATCGAAGGATACTTTACCATCGAAGGATACTTTACCATTGACGTTACTGTACCATCGAAGTTAGTGTACCATCAAAGTTACTGTACCATCGAAGGATACTTTACCATCGAAGGATACTGTACCATCAACGTTACTGTACCATCGAAGGATACTTTACCATCGACGTTACTGTACCATCGAAGTTACTGTACCATCGAAGTTACTGTACCATCAACGTTACTGTACCATCAACGTTACTGTACCATCAACGTTACTGTACCATCAAAGGATACTTTACCATCGACGATACTGTACCATAGGCGATACCATAGACGACACTTTACCATAGACGATACTGTACCATGGACGATACCATAGACGACACCATAGACGATACTTTACCATAGACGATAGTTTACTATAGACAATACCATAGACGACACTTTACCATAGACGACACTTTACCATAGACGATACTTTACCATAGACGATACTCTACCATAGACAGACTTGCGTAACTGAATTAGCGTCGCAGAGAACAGGTCACAAAACAGAGGTTCCTACCCGAGGATTACAAAATAAAATAACGAAACATTCAAAAATAATTCTAAAACACACAACACAAAAGTGTGGTAGTAAATGTACAGTAGGATCTCTCTCTGGTCTCTCTCTCTGGTCTCTCTCTGGTCTCTCTCTGGTCTCTCTCAGGTCTCTCTCTGGTCTCTCTCTGGTTTCTCTCTGGCCTCTCTCTAGTCTCTCTCTCGTCTCTCTCTGGTCTCTCTCTAGTCTCTCTCTGGTCTCTCTCTGGTCTCTCTCTGGTCTCTCTGGTCTCTCTCTGGTCTCTCTCTCTGTACTCTCTCTGGTCTCTCTCTATGGTCTCTCTCTCTGGTCTCTCTCTGCTCTCTCTCTGGTCTCTCTCTGGTCTCTTTCTGGTCTCTCTCTGGTCTCTCTCTCTGGTCTCTCTCTGGTCTCTTCTGTGTCTCTCACTGGTCTCTCTCTGGTTGCTCTCTCTGGTCTCTCTCTGGCCTCTCTCTAGTCTCTCTCTGGTTTTTCTCTAGTCTCTCTCTGGTCTCTCTCTGGTCTCCCTGGTCTCTGTCCTCTTCTACTTCATCTGTCGTTGTGATCACTTCAGCTGTAGTGTGTTTATTGCTATTCACCTGCTGTCCCATTGTCTTATACATGGCGTGATGCCGGGACCCCTGCTCCTAACCTGGTCCCCCCTCTACGCCTGGGATCCCCTTCAGTCCTGGGTCTACAGCCTCAGTCCTGGTCTACAGCCTAAGTCCTGGTCTTCATCCTCAGTCCTGGTCTACAGCCTCAGTCCTGGGTCTACAGCCTCAGTCCTGGTCTACAGCCTCAGTCCTGGGTCTACAGCCTCAGTCCTTGACCTTGGAGATAGTTTGCTTATGCATTAGGACTTTATGCTTGAGGTGAAAACAAACAAATGCAAACAGATCCAAGTGATTATCCCTGATTTCCATCATTTTCCCTAAGCCGCCTCCTCCGACTTTATCTTCTCCGACGGTATCTCCTCCTCAGACCCTCCTCAGAGCCTCCTCAGACCCTGGTCCCTGTGGTCCACTGTGGCCATGGCAGGGATCCTCCTCGTCCTCCTCCTCTCAGGTCTGACACACACTTCTCTTTCTTGTTTAAACAATGGTCTTTTGTTGGTGTCTCTCTGGTCTCTCTCTGGTCTCTCTCTGGTCCATCTCTGGTCTCTCTCTCTGGTCCCTCTCTGGTCTCTCTCTGGTCTCTCTCTGGTCTCTCTCTGGTCTCTCTCTCTGGTCTCTCTCTGGTCTCTCTCTGGTCTCTCTCTCTGGTCCCTCTCTGGTCTCTCTCTGGTCTCTCTCTGGTCTCTCTCTGATCCCTCTCTGGTCCCTCTCTGGTCTCTCTCTGGTCTCTCTCTGGTCTCTCTCTGGTCTCTCTCTCTGGTCTCTCTCTGGTCTCTTTCTCTGGTCTCTCTCTGGTCTCTCTCTGGTCTCTCGGTGGTCTCTCTCTGGTCTCTCTGTCTGGTCTCTCTCTCTGGTCTTTCTCTGGTCTCTCTCTGGTCTCTCTGTCTGGTCTCTCTCTGGTCTCTTTCTCTGGTCTCTCTCTCTGGTCTCTCTCTGGTCTCTTTCTCTGGTCTCTCTCTCTGGTCTCTCTCTGGTCTCTCTCTGGTCTCTCTCTGGTCTCTCTCTGGTCTCTCTCTGGTCTCTCTCTCTGGTCTCTCTCTCTGGTCTCTCTCTGGTCTCTTTCTCTGGTCTCTCTCTCTGGTCTCTCTCTGGTCTCTTTCTCTGGTCTCTCTCTCTGGTCTCTCTCTGGTCCCTCGCTGGTCTCTCTCTCTGGTCCCTCTCTGGTCTCTCTCTGGTCTCTCTCTGGTCTCTCTCTGGTCTTTCTCTGGTCTCTCTCTCTGTTCTCTCTCTCTGGTCTCTCTCTGGTCTCTTTCTCTGGTCTCTCTCTCTGGTCTCTCTCTGGTCTCTCTATGGTCTCTCTCTGGTCTCTCTCTCTGGTCTCTCTCTGGTCTCTCTCTGGTCTCTCTCTGGTCTGAGAGCCCATGACTCGGGCTGGCATGGTGGCTGAGTGGTTAGCACTCTTGCTTCTCAGCAAAAAGGTCCTGGGTTCAAATCCCGGTAGGAATAGGGCCTTTCTGAGTAGAGTTTGCATGTTCTACCTGTGCCTCCGTGGGCTCTGGTTTGAGGATTCATCATTATCACTGATGTCAGAGTCAGACACACAATCATGTCAGAGTCAGACACACAATCATGTCGGAGTCAGACACACAATCATGTTAGAGTGAGACACACAATCATGTTAGAGTCAGACACACAATCATGTCAGAGTCAGACACACAATCATGTCAGAGTCAGAGTCAGACACACAATCATGTTAGAGTCAGACACACAATCATGTTAGAGTCAGAAACACAATCATGTCAGAGTCAGACACACAATCATGTCAGAGTCAGACACACAATCATGTTGGAGTCAGACACACAATCATGTTAGAGTCAGACACACAATCATGTTGGAGTCAGACACACAATCATGTTAGAGTCAGACACACAATCATGTCAGAGTCAGACACACAATCATGTCAGAGTCAGACACACAATCATGTCAGAGTCAGAGTCAGACACACAATCATGTTAGAGTCAGACACACAATCATGTCAGAGTCAGACACACAATCATGTCAGAGTCAGACACACAATCATGTCAGAGTCAGAGTCAGACACACAATCATGTTAGAGTCAGACACACAATCATGTCAGAGTCAGACACACAATCATGTCAGAGTCAGAGTCAGACACACAATCATGTTAGAGTCAGACACACAATCATGTCAGAGTCAGACACACAATCATGTCAGAGTCAGACACACAATCATGTCAGAGTCAGTCAGATACACAATCATGTCAGAGTCAGACACACAATCATGTCAGAGTCAGAGTCAGACACACAATCATGTTAGAGTCAGACACACAATCATGTTAGAGTCAGACACACAATCATGTCAGAGTCAGACACACAATCATGTTGGAGTCAGACACACAATCATGTCAGAGTCAGACACACAATCATGTCAGAGTCAGACACACAATCATCTCAGAGTCAGACACACAATCATGTTAGAGTCAGACACACAATCATGTTAGAGTCAGACACACAATCATGTCAGAGTCAGACACACAATCATGTCAGAGTCAGACACACAATCATGTCAGAGTCAGACACACAATCATGTCAGAGTCAGACACACAATAATCTCAGAGTCAGACACACAATCATGTTAGAGTCAGACACACAATCATGTTGGAGTCAGACACACAATCATGTCAGAGTCAGACACACAATCATGTTAGAGTCAGACACACAATCATGTTAGAGTCAGACACACAATCATGTCAGAGTCAGACACTGTAACGGTCAGTTAGGTTGTAGCACCATATTACGCCACTGCACGGCGCTATTTGCATATACACTGTATGTATGCTGTTATGGTGTTATGGTGCTTTCAGACCGGAACATGTTGCGTCGGGTTTCAATGCAAAGTCTACGGTGGCGCGCGTTCGACCGTCACAACGCACGGACCTCTCGGTTCGCAGGAACAGACTGTTCAATAATGACGCACGGACTTGGCGGGAAAGTGAAAAGGGGAGGAGCAGGAGCAAAAAATCGACGCCCACAGGAGATGGATTCTGCTCATCCTTTCCTTGGGACGTTCGTGCGACAACCAATCAGAGAGCAGCAAAGTGGTCACGCGGACATTAGCGGACTGAGCGAGCAGACTGAAAATACTGTAAACAGCAAAAAACAGGACCCACACCAGACTTCACCAGAACTCAAACCAGGGCTGACAATGGGGGACTCTCTGCTTGAAAAAATGCTTCGAGTGTGTTCATACTGCTGTTATATAAAGCCACCTCCATGAACACATACTGCTGTTATATAAAGCCACCTCCGTGAACACATACTGCTGTTATATAAAGTCACCTCCGTGAACACATACTGCTGTTATATAAAGTCACCTCCGTGAACACTTACTGCTGTTATATAAATTCACCTCCGTGAACACATACTACTGTTATATAAAGTCACCTCCGTGAACATATACTGCTGTTATATAAATTCACCTCCGTGAACACATACTACTGTTATATAAAGTCACCTCCGTGAACACATACTGCTGTTATATAAAGTCACCGTGAACACATACTACTGTTATATAAAGTCACCTCCGTGAACACATACTGCTGTTATATAAATTCACCTCCGTGAACACATACTACTGTTATATAAAGTCACCTCCGTGAACATATACTGCTGTTATATAAAGTCACCGTGAACACATACTGCTGTTATATAAAGTCACCTCCGTGAACACATACTGCTGTTATAAAAAGTCACTGTGAACACATACTGCTGTTATATAAAGTCACCTCCGTGAACACATACTGCTGTTATATAAAGTAACCTCCGTGAACACATACTGCTGTTATATAAAGTCACCTCCGTGAACACATACTACTGTTATATAAAGTCACCTCCGTGAACACATACTGCTGTTATATAAAGTCACCTCCGTGAACACATACTGCTGTTATATAAAGTCTCCTCCGTGAACACATACTGCTGTTATATAAAGTCACCTCCGTGAACACATACTGCTGTTATATCACCTCCGTGAACACATACTGCTGTTATATAAAGTCACCTCCGTGAACACATACTGCTGTTATATAAAGTCACCTCCGTGAACACATACTGCTGTTATATAAAGTCACCTCCGTGAACACATACTGCTGTTATATAAAGTCACCTCCGTGAACACATACTGCTGTTATATAAAGTCACCTCCGTGAACACATACTGCTGTTATATAAAGTCACCTCCGTGAACACATACTGCTGTTATATAAAGTCACCTCCGTGAACACATACTGCTGTTATATAAAGTCACCTCCGTGAACACATACTGCTGTTATATAAAGTCACCTCCGTGAACACATACTGCTGTTATATAAAGTCACCTCCGTGAACACATACTGCTGTTATATAAAGTCACCTCCGTGAACACATACTGCTGTTATATAAAGTCACCTCCGTGAACACATACTGCTGTTATATAAAGTCACCTCCGTGAACACATACTGCTGTTATATAAAGTCACCTCCGTGAACACATACTGCTGTTATATAAAGTCACCTCCGTTGAACACATACTACTGTTATATAAAGTCACCTCCGTGAACACATACTGCTGTTATATAAAGTCACCTCCGTGAACACATACTGCTGTTATATAAAGTCTCCTCCGTGAACACATACTGCTGTTATATAAAGTCACCTCCGTGAACACATACTGCTGTTATATAAAGTTACCGTGAACACATACTGCTGTTTTATAAAGTCACCCAGAACACATACTGCTGTTATATTAAGTCACCTCCGTGAACACATACTGCTGTTATATAAAGTCACTGTGAACACATACTGCTGTTATATAAAGTCACCTCCGTGAACACATACCGCTGTTATAAAAAGTCACCTCCGTGAACACATACTGCTGTTATATAAAGTCACCGTGAACACATACTGCTGTTATATAAAGTCACCTTGAACACATACTGCTGTTATATAAAGTCACCTCCGTGAACAAATACTGCTGTTATATAAAGACACTTACGTGAACACATACTGCTGTTATATAAAGTCACTTCTGTGAACACATACTGCTGTTATATAAAGTCACCTCCGTGAACACATACTGCTGTTATATAAAGTCACCTGCGTGAACACATACTTCTGTTATATAAAGTCACCTCCGTGAACACATACTGCTGTTATATAAAGTCTCCTCCGTGAACACATACTGCTGTTATATAAAGTCACCTCCGTGAACACATACTGCTGTTATATAAAGTTACCGTGAACACATACTGCTGTTATATAAAGTCACCGTGAACACATACTGCTGTTATATAAAGTCACCGCCGTGAACACATACTGCTGTTATATAAAGTCACTGTGAACACATACTGCTGTTATATAAAGTCACCTCCGTGAACACATACTGCTGTTATATAAAGTCACCGTGAACACATACTGCTGTTATATAAAGTCACCTTGAACACATACTGCTGTTATATAAAGTCACCTCCGTGAACACATACTGCTGTTATATAAAGTCACTGTGAACACATACTGCTGTTATATAAAGTCACCTCCGTGAACACATACTGCTGTTATATAAAGTCACCTCCGTGAACACATACTGCTGTTATATAAAGTCACCGTGAACACATACTGCTGTAATATAAAGTCACCTCCGTGAACACATACTGCTGTTATATAAAGTCACTGTGAACACATACTGCTGTTATATAAAGTCACCTCCGTGAACACATACTGCTGTTATATAAAGTCACCTCCGTGAACACATACTCCTGTTATATAAAGTCACCTCCGTGAACACATACTGCTGTTATATAAAGTCACCTCCGTGAACACATACTGCTGTTATATAAAGTCACCTCCGTGAACACATACTGCTGTTATATAAAGTTACCGTGAACACATACTGCTGTTATATAAAGTCACCGTGAACACATACTGCTGTTATATAAAGTCACCGCCGTGAACACATACTGCTGTTATATAAAGTCACTGTGAACACATACTGCTGTTATATAAAGTCACCTCCGTGAACACATACTGCTGTTATATAAAGTCACCGTGAACACATACTGCTGTTATATAAAGTCACCTTGAACACATACTGCTGTTATATAAAGTCACCTCCGTGAACACATACTGCTGTTATATAAAGTCACTGTGAACACATACTGCTGTTATATAAAGTCACCTCCGTGAACACATACTGCTGTTATATAAAGTCACCTCCGTGAACACATACTGCTGTTATATAAAGTCACCGTGAACACATACTGCTGTAATATAAAGTCACCTCCGTGAACACATACTGCTGTTATATAAAGTTACCGTGAACACATACTGCTGTTATATAAAGTCACCGTGAACACACACTGCTGTTATATAAAGTCACCGCCGTGAACACATACTGCTGTTATATAAAGTCACTGTGAACACATACTGCTGTTATATAAAGTCACCTCCGTGAACACATACTGCTGTTATATAAAGTCACCGTGAACACATACTGCTGTTATATAAAGTCACCTTGAACACATACTGCTGTTATATAAAGTCACCTCCGTGAACACATACTGCTGTTATATAAAGTCACTGTGAACACATACTGCTGTTATATAAAGTCACCTCCGTGAACACATACTGCTGTTATATAAAGTCACCTCCGTGAACACATACTGCTGTTATATAAAGTCACCTCCGTGAACACATACTGCTGTTATATAAAGTCACCTCCGTGAACACATACTGCTGTTATATAAAGTCACCTGTGAACACATACTGCTGTTATATAAAGTCACCTCCGTGAACACATACTGCTGTTATATAAAGTCACCTCCGTGAACACATACTCCTGTTATATAAAGTCACCTCCGTGAACACATACTGCTGTTATATAAAGTCTCCTCCGTGAACACATACTGCTGTTATATAAAGTCACCTCCGTGAACACATACTGCTGTTATATAAAGTTACCGTGAACACATACTGCTGTTATATAAAGTCACCGTGAACACATACTGTGTTATATAAAGTCACCGCCGTGAACACATACTGCTGTTATATAAAGTCACTGTGAACACATACTGCTGTTATATAAAGTCCCTCCGTGAACACATACTGCTGTTATATAAAGTCACCGTGAACACATACTGCTGTTATATAAAGTCACCTTGAACACATACTGCTGTTATATAAAGTCACCTCCGTGAACACATACTGCTGTTATATAAAGTCACTGTGAACACATACTGCTGTTATATAAAGTCACCTCCGTGAACACATACTGCTGTTATATAAAGTCACCTCCGTGAACACATACTGCTGTTATATAAAGTCACCTCCGTGAACACATACTGCTGTAATATAAAGTCACCTCCGTGAACACATACTGCTGTTATATAAAGTCACCTCCGTGAACACATACTGCTGTTATATAAAGTCACCTCCGTGAACACATACTCCTGTTATATAAAGTCACCTCCGTGAACACATACTGCTGTTATATAAAGTCTCCTCCGTGAACACATACTGCTGTTATATAAAGTCACCTCCGTGAACACATACTGCTGTTATATAAAGTTACCGTGAACACATACTGCTGTTATATAAAGTCACCGTGAACACATACTGCTGTTATATAAAGTCACCTCCGTGAACACATACTGCTGTTATATAAAGTCACCGTGAACACATACTGCTGTTATATAAAGTCACCTTGAACACATACTGCTGTTATATAAAGTCACCTCCGTGAACACATACTGCTGTTATATAAAGTCACTGTGAACACATACTGCTGTTATATAAAGTCACCTCCGTGAACACATACTGCTGTTATATAAAGTCACCTCCGTGAACACATACTGCTGTTATATAAAGTCACCTCCGTGAACACATACTGCTGTTATATAAAGTCACCGTGAACACATACTGCTGTTATATAAAGTCACCGTGAACACATACTGCTGTTATATAAAGTCACCTCCGTGAACACATACTGCTGTTATATAAAGTCACCTCCGTGAACACATACTCCTGTTATATAAAGTCACCTCCGTGAACACATACTGCTGTTATATAAAGTCAGCTCCGTGAACACATACTGCTGTTATATAAAGTCACCTCCGTGAACACATACTGCTGTTATATAAAGTCACCTCCGTGAACACATACTCCTGTTATATAAAGTCACCTCCGTGAACACATACTGCTGTTATATAATGTCTCCTCCGTGAACACATACTGCTGTTATATAAAGTCACCTCCGTGAACACATACTGCTGTTATATAAAGTCACCGTGAACACATACTGCTGTTATATAAAGTCACCGCCGTGAACACATACTGCTGTTATATAAAGTCACTGTGAACACATACTGCTGTTATATAAAGTCACCTCCGTGAACACATACTCCTGTTATATAAAGTCACCTCCGTGAACACATACTGCTGTTATATAATGTCTCCTCCGTGAACACATACTGCTGTTATATAAAGTCACCTCCGTGAACACATACTGCTGTTATATAAAGTTACCGTGAACACATACTGCTGTTATATAAAGTCACCGTGAACACATACTGCTGTTATATAAAGTCACCGCCGTGAACACATACTGCTGTTATATAAAGTCACTGTGAACACATACTGCTGTTATATAAAGTCACCTCCGTGAACACATACTCCTGTTATATAAAGTCACCTCCGTGAACACATACTGCTGTTATATAATGTCTCCTCCGTGAACACATACTGCTGTTATATAAAGTCACCTCCGTGAACACATACTGCTGTTATATAAAGTCACCGTGAACACATACTGCTGTTATATAAAGTCACCGCCGTGAACACATACTGCTGTTATATAAAGTCACTGTGAACACATACTGCTGTTATATAAAGTCACCTCCGTGAACACATACTCCTGTTATATAAAGTCACCTCCGTGAACACATACTGCTGTTATATAATGTCTCCTCCGTGAACACATACTGCTGTTATATAAAGTCACCTCCGTGAACACATACTGCTGTTATATAAAGTTACCGTGAACACATACTGCTGTTATATAAAGTCACCTCCGTGAACACATACTGCTGTTATATAAAGTCACCGCCGTGAACACATACTGCTGTTATATAAAGTCACTGTGAACACATACTGCTGTTATATAAAGTCACCTCCGTGAACACATACTGCTGTTATATAAAGTCACCGTGAACACATACTTCTGTTATATAAAGTCACCTTGAACACATACTGCTGTTATATAAAGTCACCTCCGTGAACACATACTGCTGTTATATAAAGTCACTGTGAACACATACTGCTGTTATATAAAGTCACCTCCGTGAACACATACTGCTGTTATATAAAGTCACCTCCGTGAACACATACTGCTGTTATATAAAGTCACCTCCGTGAACACATACTGCTGTTATATAAAGTCACCGTGAACACATACTGCTGTTATATAAAGTCACCGTGAACACATACTGCTGTTATATAAAGTCACCTCCGTGAACACATACTGCTGTTATATAAAGTCACCTCCGTGAACACATACTCCTGTTACATAAAGTCACCTCCGTGAACACATACTGCTGTTATATAAAGTCAGCTCCGTGAACACATACTCCTGTTATATAAAGTCACTTCCGTGAACACATACTACTGTTATATAAAGTCACCTCCGTGAACACACACTGCTGTTATATAAAGTCACCTCCGTGAACACATACTGCTGTTATATAAAGTCACCTACGTGAACACATACTACTGTTATATAAAGTCACCGTGAACACATACTGCTGTTATATAAAGTCACCTCCGTGAACACATACTGCTGTTATATAAAGTCACCTCCGTGAACACATACTGCTGTTATATAAAGTCACCTCCATGAACACATACTACTGTTATATAAAGTCACCTCCGTGAACACATACTGCTGTTATATAAAGTCACCGTGAACACATACTGCTGTTATATAAAGTCACCTCCGTGAACACATACTGCTGTTGTATAAAGTCACCTCCGTGAACAATACGCTATTCCACACGCTATATCAGTGGTTAGTGGACATCAGGATCACGCTGGATTTGCTTCCCTATGCACATTTTTATTTTTCTCTCAAACTGAAATGCAGTGGTGGAGCTATGCTGATTCTTTTTTACCCCATTTTGAACACATGAAAACTTTCCCTGCCTGCCCTCCAGCATTTAGACGGCCCCGGACTTGGAAGTGAGTACTGACTTTAGTGACGAGTTTTTCTATCGTATGCTACTAAGAAACATTGCAACAACGACTAAAAAATATCCATAGTATGTGGAATGCACAAGGCGTTAGCTGCAGTTACCAAAGATTTATTTACACTTGTGCAATGTTAGAGCATTAGTCCAGCATTAACGTCTTATTTTGAGTGCTATTGTATCTTTTTAAGGTTAGCCAGCATTTTTAAAGTACCTCGTAGATTTTTCTCGTCCTTTTAGCCTAGGCCTAATTGATTTTTCATTTACAATCCTACTTTAGAACGGTGCTGTGCTTTCTCCTTTTTTTATGAAGTACAATGGCCCATTTTATAGACATGCTAGAGGACGAGGACTCTGACATGGAGCTTATCTCTTTACCAAAGCAACACATTATTTTGGAGGATAAACCTGACCTTATTAAAGAAGTAGTTTATTTGAGAGCAGAAGTTAACAGACTTAGTGACTGTTTACGTGACTCACTGGACATGCAAAGAACTATGCTGAGGCAGTGGGACCGTCTCTCCAAAGAAAACCCCACCCCTCCTGCGGTCCAGCCATCAAACATTTTTCCAATGGCTACTTCCACACCGCATGTTCCTACAATGAACAGAGCTGAACCTACACTTCTCACCAACCCGTCCCCCAGCCCTAACACACTGGAGCTGAGCAATACTTCCAGAGTGATAGCAGCAGCTCTTTACCATGCCAAGCTGGAACCTCCCGTATTCACAGCGGACAACAAGGTACAGCCAGAAGATTGGTTACAGGCAGTAACTGCATACAGATCCTCATTGGGTCTTACTGATGGACAATTATTGAACGAACTTCCACATTTCTTTGCCAAAGAGCCAAGCAAATGGTTCAAAGCTCTGAGCTCCCATATAACAACTTGAGCTCAGTTTTGTCAATTGTTTCAGACTGTTTTTCTACCCTCGGACAACCAAGAACGCATTCTGAGAGGACTGTTGGATCGTGTCCAGGCTCAAGATGAGCCCCTGGCAACTTTTGTCGCCCATATGCTGAGTGAGTACAAGAAACTGAAAAGTCCACCTCCTGAAAGAGAGCAAATTGAACTGATTAGGAAACATTCACTTGAAAAATACAGAGTTGCACTTTATGGTGCTCATGTGACTTCGGTAATGGACCTCCTGCTTCGCGCACATGAGCTCCACTCAGTGCTTGGACCAAGTGGGCCGCAGACTTCTCGTTACAAGGAACACTATAAATCAGAACCCCACTGTTTCAAATGCTCATTGCCAGGGTTCACCACGCGCACCTGTCCTAACTGTAACTAGAAACTTGCAATGGCTGAAGCCATTGCGATTGACTGCGGAACAGATCTAATGTGGAAATCTGCTAAAATAAATCCTTGAAATCCTTTAAAAGGCCTTGAAACTGTTAAAATACTTGATAGATATTTGAAACTCCTGAAGTCCTTGAAATTGTTGAAACCTTTAAACTCCTGAAATCCTTGAAACTGTTGAAACATTGAAACTCCTGAAATCCTTGAAACTTTTTTAAACCTGGAAACTGTTGAAAGTGTGGAAACTCCTGAAATCCTTGAACCTCCTGATATCCTTGAAACTGGTTAAATTCTTAAACAGTTGAAATCCTTGAAACTACTGAATGTATTGAAAGTGTCCTTGAAACTGAAAAATCCCCTCACCGCTGAAACAATTTGGTTCCTGTAACTAAGGAAACCTGGTCTGTGGTCATTATCTGGTGGTGGTCTGAGTCTTCGTTTGGGTCTTGGTCTGGTGGTACAATGCAACCTATTAGGTTGCATTATACTGGTTTACATGGAAAAATCCCTATTAGGTTCCATTATACTGGTTTACATGGAAAAATCCCTATTAAGTTGCATTATACTGGTTTACATGGAAAAATCCCTATTAGGTTGCATTATACTGGTTTACATGTACAAATCCCTATTAAGTTGCTTTATACTGGTTTACATGTAAAAACCCCTATTAGGTTACATTATAGTGGTTTACATGTAAAACTCCTTATTAAGTTGCATTATACTGGTTTACATGTAAAAACCCCTATTAAGTTCCATTATACTGGTTTACATGTAAAAACCCCTATTAAGTTCCATTATACTGGTTTACATGTAAAAACCCTATTAAGTTGCATTATACTGGTTTACATGGAAAAATCCCTATTAAGTTGCATAATACTGGTTTACATGGAAAAATCCCCATTAAGTTGCATTATACTGGTTTACATGAAAAAAACCCTATTAAGTTGCATTATACTGGTTTACATGGAAAAATCCCTATTAAGTTGCATTGTACTGGTTTACATGGAAAAATCCCTATTAAGTTGCATTATACTGGTTTACATGGAAAAATCCCTATTAAGTTGCATTATACTGGTTTACATGGAAAAAACCCTATTAAGTTCCATTATACTGGTTTACATGTAAAAAAACCCCTATTAAGTTGCATTATACTGGTTTACATGGAAAAATCCCCATTAAGTTGCATTATACTGGTTTACATGAAAAAAACCCTATTAAGTTGCATTATACTGGTTTACATGGAAAAATCCCTATTAAGTTGCATAATACTGGTTTACATGGAAAAATCCCCATTAAGTTGCATTATACTGGTTTACATGAAAAAAACCCTATTAAGTTGCATTATACTGGTTTACATGGAAAAATCCCTATTAAGTTGCATTGTACTGGTTTACATGGAAAAATCCCTATTAAGTTGCATTATACTGGTTTACATGGAAAAATCCCTATTAAGTTGCATTATACTGGTTTACATGGAAAAAACCCTATTAAGTTCCATTATACTGGTTTACATGTAAAAAAAACCCTATTAAGTTGCATTATACTGGTTTACATGGAAAAATCCCATTAAGTTGCATTATACTGGTTTACATGAAAAAAAACCCTATTAAGTTGCATTATACTGGTTTACATGAAAAAAACCCTATTAAGTTGCATTATACTGGTTTACATGGAAAAATCCCTATTAAGTTGCATAATACTGGTTTACATGGAAAAATCCCCATTAAGTTGCATTATACTGGTTTACATGAAAAAAAACCCTATTAAGTTGCATTATACTGGTTTACATGGAAAAATCCCTATTAAGTTGCATTGTACTGGTTTACATGGAAAAATCCCTATTAAGTTGCATTATACTGGTTTACATGGAAAAAACCCTATTAAGTTGCATTATACTGGTTTACATGTAAAAACCCCTATTAAGTTGCATTATACTGGTTTACATGGAAAAATCCCCATTAAGTTGCATTATACTGGTTTACATGAAAAAAACCCTATTAAGTTGCATTATACTGGTTTACATGAAAAAACCCTATTAAGTTGCATTATACTGGTTTACATGGAAAAATCCCTATTAAGTTGCATTATACTGGTTTACATGGAAAAATCCCTATTAGGTTGCATGATTACACTGAAGTCCTTGAAATTGTTGAAACCTTGAAACTGTTGAAACCTTGAAACTGTTGAAACCTTGAAATTGTTGAAACCTTGAAACTGTGGAAACCTTGAAACTGCTGAAGTCCTTGAAACTGTTGATGTCCTTGAAACTGCTGAAGTCCTTGAAACTGCTGAAGTCCTTGAAACTGTTGAAGTCCTTGAAACTGTTGAAGTCCTTGAAACTGTTGAAGTCCTTGAAACTCTTGAAATCTTGAAACTGCTGAAGTCCTTGAAACTGTTGAATCCTTGAAACTGTTGAATCATTGAAACTGTAGAAATGTCTGAAAGAGCTGAAGTCCTATTAAAATGCATGGGCCTATTAAAATGCATTGCAGAATTCTCAATGCAAATTAATGGCAGAATTCCCAAGCCCGTAGAAAAAAACTGGAAAACTGCAAAACTCTAATTGATTGACTGCGGAACCTTCCGCAGTCAACCATTGGTTTTGGTTTTCTTTATTCCGTCTTTTTCCTGATTTTTGACACGTTTCACAGCTTTCACATTTTCAACAATTTCCACAAGTTATACATCAAAACGTTCCACATGTTTGGGAGATTATTGCTATTACTTTTGGGACTTCAGCGATTTCCGGTTTTTCCGCAATCGGACAAAAATCGGTCGATTTTTCCCATTGACTTATAATGGGGCTTCCACAAATTCATAGTTTTCAGAATTTTCTTCAACATTTTCAGCATTTTCTGCAGTTTGTGCATGTTCAGCTTCCACAACTTGTGAGTTTTCAGAAAAAAATAGAGTTCTGCAGTTTTCCAGTTTTTTTCTACGGGACTTGGGAATTCTGCCATTAATTTGCATTGAGAATTCTGCAATGCATTTTAATAGGCCCATGCATTTTAATAGGACTTCAGCTCTTTCAGACATTTCTACAGTTTCAATGATTCAACAGTTTCAAGGATTCAACAGTTTCAAGGATTTCAGCAGTTTCAAGGACTTCAGCAGTTTCAAGGACTTCAACAGTTTCAAGGACTTCAGCAGTTTCAAGGACTTCAGCAGTTTCAAGGACTTCAGCAGTTTCAAGGACTTCAGTGTAATCATGCAACCTAATAGGGATTTTTCCATGTAAACCAGTATAATGCAACTTAATAGGGGTTTTTACATGTAAACCAGTATAATGCAACTTAATGGGGATTTTCCATGTAAACCAGTATAATGCAACTTAATAGGGGTTTTTACATGTAAACCAGTATAATGCAACTTAATAGGGTTTTTTCCATGTAAACCAGTATAATGCAACTTAATAGGGATTTTTCCATGTAAACCAGTATAATGCAACTTAATAGGGATTTTTCCATGTAAACCAGTATAATGCAACTTAATAGGGTTTTTTTCATGTAAACCAGTATAATGCCACTTAATAGGGTTTTTTTCATGTAAACCAGTATAATGCAACTTAATGGGGATTTTTCCATGTAAACCAGTATAATGCAACTTAATATGGGTTTTTACATGTAAACCAGTATAATGCAACTTAATAGGGTTTTTTTTTTACATGTAAACCAGTATAATGGAACTTAATAGGGTTTTTTACATGTAAACCAGTATAATGGAACTTAATAGGGGTTTTTACATGTAAACCAGTATAATGGAACTTAATAGGGGTTTTTACATGTAAACCAGTATAATGCAACTTAATAGGGATTTTTACATGTAAACCAGTATAATGCAACTTAATAGGGATTTTTCCATGTAAACCAGTATAATGCAACTTAATAGGGTTTTTTACATGTAAACCAGTATAATGCAACTTAATGGGGATTTTTCCATGTAAACCAGTATAATGCAACTTAATAGGGGTTTTTACATGTAAACCAGTATAAAGGATAACAGTTTAAAGGATATCAGGAGCTTCAAATACTTCAGGAGTTTCAAAGATGTTTAAAGTATTTTAACAGTTTCAAGGATTTCAAGGATTTTTCAGCTAAATTCCACATTAGATCTGTTCCGCAGTCAATCGCAATGGCTTCAGCCATTGCAAGTTTCTAGTTGATTGACTGCGGAACCTTCCGCAGTCAACCATTGGTTTTGGTGTTCTTTATTCCGTCTTTTTCCTGATTTTTGACACGTTTCACAGCTTTCACATTTTCAACAATTTCCACAAGTTATACATCAAAACGTTCCACATGTTTGGGAGATTATTGCTATTACTTTTGGGACTTCAGCGATTTCCGGTTTTTCCGCAATCGGACAAAAATCGGTCGATTTTTCCCATTGACTTATAATGGGGCTTCCACAAATTCATAGTTTTCAGAATTTTCTTCAACATTTTCAGCATTTTCTGCAGTTTGTGCATGTTCAGCTTCCACAACTTGTGAGTTTTCAGAAAAAATTAGAGTTCTGCAGTTTTCCAGTTTTTTTCTACGGGCTTGGGAATTCTGCCATTAATTTGCATTGAGAATTCTGCAATGCATTTTAATAGGCCCATGCATTTTCAATGATTCAACAGTTTCAAGGTTTCAACAGTTTCAAGGATTCAACAGTTTCAAGGACTTCAGCAGTTTCAAGATTTCAAGAGTTTCAAGGACTTCAACAGTTTCAAGGACTTCAACAGTTTCAAGGACTTCAACAGTTTCAAGGACTTCAACAGTTTCAAGGACTTCAACAGTTTCAAGGACTTCAGCAGTTTCAAGGACTTCAGCAGTTTCAAGGACTTCAGCAGTTTCAAGGACATCAACAGTTTCAAGGACTTCAGCAGTTTCAAGGTTTCCACAGTTTCAAGGTTTCAACAATTTCAAGGTTTCAACAGTTTCAAGGTTTCAACAGTTTCAAGGACTTCAGCAGTTTCAAGGTTTCAACAGTTTCAAGGACTTCAACAGTTTCAAGGTTTCAATAGTTTCAAGGACTTCAGTGTAATCATGCAACCTAATAGGGATTTTTCCATGTAAACCAGTATAATGCAACTTAATAGGGATTTTTCCATGTAAACCAGTATAATGCAACTTAATAGGGTTTTTTCATGTAAACCAGTATAATGCAACTTAATAGGGTTTTTTTCATGTAAACCAGTATAATGCAACTTAATGGGGATTTTTCCATGTAAACCAGTATAATGCAACTTAATAGGGGTTTTTACATGTAAACCAGTATAATGCAACTTAATAGGGTTTTTTCCATGTAAACCAGTATAATGCAACTTAATAGGGTTTTTTCCATGTAAACCAGTATAATGCAACTTAATAGGGTTTTTTCCATGTAAACCAGTACAATGCAACTTAATAGGGATTTTTCCATGTAAACCAGTATAATGCAACTTAATAGGGTTTTTTTCATGTAAACCAGTATAATGCAACTTAATGGGGATTTTTCCATGTAAACCAGTATTATGCAACTTAATAGGGATTTTTCCATGTAAACCAGTATAATGCAACTTAATAGGGATTTTTCCATGTAAACCAGTATAATGCAACTTAATAGGGTTTTTTTCATGTAAACCAGTATAATGCAACTTAATGGGGATTTTTCCATGTAAACCAGTATTATGCAACTTAATAGGGATTTTTCCATGTAAACCAGTATAATGCAACTTAATAGGGTTTTTTTCATGTAAACCAGTATAATGCAACTTAATAGGGTTTTTACATGTAAACCAGTATAATCGAACTTAATAGGGGTTTTTACATGTAAACCAGTATAATCGAACTTAATAGGGGTTTTTACATGTAAACCAGTATAATGGAACTTAATAGGGGTTTTTACATGTAAACCAGTATAATGCAACTTAATAAGGATTTTTACATGTAAACCACTATAATGTAACCTAATAGGGGTTTTTACATGTAAACCAGTATAAAGCAACTTAATAGGGATTTGTACATGTAAACCAGTATAATGCAACCTAATAGGGATTTTTCCATGTAAACCAGTATAATGCAACTTAATAGAGATTTTTCCATGTAAACCAGTATAATGCAACTTAATAGGGATTTTTCTATGTAAACCAGTATAATGCAACCTAATAGGGATTTTTCCATGTAAACCAGTATAATGCAACCTAATAGGGATTTTTCCATGTAAACCAGTACCAGTTATACCACCAGACCAAGACCCAAACGAAGACTCAGACCACCACCAGATAATGACCACAGACCAGGTTTCCTTAGTTACAGGAACCAAATTGTTTCAGCGGTGAGGGGATTTTTCAGTTTCAAGGACACTTTCAATACATTCAGTAGTTTCAAGGATTTCAACTGTTTAAGAATTTAACCAGTTTCAAGGATATCAGGAGGTTCAAGGATTTCAGGAGTTGCCACACTTTCAACAGTTTCCAGGTTTAAAAAAGTTTCAAGGATTTCAGGAGTTTCAATGTTTCAACAGTTTCAAGGATTTCAGGAGTTTAAAGGTTTCAACAATTTCAAGGATTTCAGGAGTTTAAAGGTTTCAACAATTTCAAGGACTTCAGGAGTCCTTGAAATTGGGGGATTTTTGGGGATGGGGATTTTTCCATGTAAACCAGTCTATCAGTCTATCATATCTATCAAGTATTTTAACAGTTTCAAGGCCTTTTAAAGGATTTAAAGGATTTTTTTTAGCAGATTTCCACATTAGATCTGTTCCGCAGTCAATCGCAATGGCTTCAGCCATTGCAAGTTTCTAGTTTTTTCTGAAAACTCACAAGTTGTGGAAGCTGAACATGCACAAACTGCAGAAAATGCTGAAAATGTTGAAGAAAATTCTGAAAACTATGAATTTGTGGAAGCCCCATTATAAATCAATGGGAAAAATCGACCGATTTTTGTCCGATTGCGGAAAAACCGGAAATCGCTGAAGTCCCAAAAGTAATAGCAATAATCTCCCAAACATGTGGAACGTTTTGATGTATAACTTGTGGAAATTGTTGAAAATGTGAAAGCTGTGAAACGTGTCAAAAATCAGGAAAAAGACGGAATAATAATAAAGAACGTGAAAACCAATGGTTGACTGCGGATGGTTCCGCAGTCAATCAATAATTCATCCCCTACAAATGAGACTGCTGCTGCGTCTGCGGGGCCTAGTGCGCAGTCATTTCAACCGCCTGGTCCCCCATACTTGGGCTAGCCAAACAGTGAAAACAGTAGCACCCCTGCCCCACCTCAAAACATGCAGCCGGGAAACTACAGAGGGGGGAGGACATTTCACAGAGGCCACCCTCCCTCCAGGCACTAAGCGAGCCTCAACCACCACAAGACGGACCAGTTTTGGGACACTTGGAGGACAATTTTTTGTTAGTACAGTGGAATACTCCTCTCAGAACAAAATTGAACTTTAATGGCACTCCCGTTGAAGCTACTCTTGACACAGGAGCTTCTCTCTCAGCCATTAGAGCAGATCTTACTCAAGTTAATGGCACTTATCCCGCTAAGACGAGTGAGTGGAAGGGCCCACCAGTTAATCTGGTTAACAACGCTCCTTGCATTCCAGATGGTGTCACTTGGCTTAATGTTGGATTCATGAACAAAAACTATTACCAGCGTTTTGCTGTCATCCCAGAACTGTCTACTCCGTTCATTTTGGGAATGGATTTCATGACTAGAGCCTCTATCTCCATTCATATTCCCACAAGAACAGTGTTTGTAGACGATGCCCCCTGCCCGCTCATGGATGAGGAGGACAGTCCAGCGGATTTCACAGATACAACTGTAAATATTATGTCAATGGACACACTGACCTCCAACCTTAAAACAAAAATGCTCTTCTCAAGATGCTCGCCAAGTTTGGACCGATGTTTGATGGTCACCTTGGTCGAACATCACTTACTGAACAGGTCATTGAAACACGGGATGCCAAACTGTATCGTACGTCGCCTGCTAAGAAACGGGTGATAGAGGAACAAGGGGTAAAAATACATCACAACACTCGACCTAGCGCGAAGTTATTGGCAGGTCGCAGTTGCAGAAGAGTCTAGAGTAAAGACTGCCTTTATCTCACATTGTGGTCTTTTCCAGTTTAGAGTGTTACCCTTTGGGCTTTGCAATGCTCCCGCGACTTTCCAAAGACTTATGAACTCTGTACTCGCTGGTCTCATTTACAAAACATGTGCTGTTTACCTTGACGACATTGTTATTGCATCTCCCACCTTTGAACAACATCTGGCAGACCTCGAGGAGGTGCTTACCAGACTCATCTGCTGGCCTGTCGCTTAAACTCAGAAAGTGCCAGTTCTGTCTCAAATAACTCAATCACATCTTCAGGTATTAAACCGGACCCGGACAAGATCAAGGCAGTGACGGAATTCAACACCCCAACTACCGTGAAACATGTCCGGCAGTTCCTTGGCCTGACTGGATACTACCGCCACTTTATCCAGGATTATGCTCGGCATGCTGAGCCTCTACATGCGCTCACAAGAAAGGACGCGACTTTCCAGTGGGACGACGACTGTCAAAAAGCTATGGACATTTTGATTCAGCGTGTCACATCAGCCCCTGTTTTGTCATTCCCAGACTTTGCGCGTCCCTTTTTCATTCACACGGATGCTTGTGACATCGGTCTCGGTGCAGCTTTAATGCAAAAAGATGACAAGGGTCGTGAGAATATAGTGACTTTTGCTAGCCGCTCTATTCACAAAGCCGAGCTGCCCTATAGCACTTCAGAAAAGGAGTGCCTTGCTGTTATTTGGGCCCTTGAACATTTTCGGCCACATGTTGAAGGTATGCATGTAACTATTTACACTGACCATAATAGTCTCAAGTGGCTCATGTCTCATCAGAATCCGACAGGCCGGCTTGCCCACTGGTCACTCCGACTTCAGGATTTCGACTTCACCATAGTGCACAAACCTGGCATACGCAACAAAGTGCCAGACGCGCTGTCTCGAAATCCATTGGCCTCAACTTGTCACTCTCCCATAGATCTCTTGCCGGAGCATGCTGTTATTGGCAGTTTGGACATTCGTGCCCTGCCCCTTGTTCTGCTAGCAGATCGCTCTCAAATCAGGCAGCTGCAGCTTGATGACCCGGTCACTGGGCCGTTGTTAAGGGACATTGAGACAGACTCACAAAAGACTGTTTGCGCCTACTACTATGAGGGGAACCTTACTTAACTATTATCATGACCACCCCAGTGCAGGTCATCTTGGTGTTTCAAAGACCTTAGCGAGACTACGTCTCAGGTTTTTCTGGCCAAAAATGGCGGCTGATGTAAAACGTTATGTAACTTCATGCTCAGTCTGCTAGCTTACTAAGCCTAGTCAATGAAAACCAGCTAGTCTTATGGTCCCAATTGTTCCACAAAAACCCTGGGAGTACGTAGGTGTAGACTTTGTAGGCCCTCTTCCCCGTACTGCAGTTGGTAATATGTATTTGATTGTGTTTGTGGACTACTTCTCCAAATGGGTAGAGGCGAGTGCTGTAAGAGAGGCCACATCACATGTGGCTGCTGGTAAATTTGTTACTGACATTTTTGCTAGACATGGTGCACCTACCTATCTTATTTCTGACAGAGGGACTCCTTTCGTGAGTGAGCTGTTTGAACACGTAGTCTCTGCCTTAGGCTCTGTACACAGACTAACGCTACAGAGCGTGTCAACCGGATTCTGAAAACTGCCATACGTGCTTACGTCGGAGACAAACACACTTCATGGGACAAGTACCTCCCACACATTTGTTTTGCCCTGCGTACAGCGCCTCATGATAGCACGGGACATAGTCCCTCCATGATGCTTTATGGCCGTGAGCTAGACACCCCACTTGACCTTCTCACGCAACCTTCTAGTGACGGTGTTGATGAGCCAGGTGTTCCTTACCTTGAGATTCTTAGAGCCTCCTTACAGGAAGCTCATGATCATGCAAGGGCTGCTCTTGAAGCACTACTATGACTTAAGGCGTCATCATGCCACCTTTAATGTTGGTGATCTCGTCAGAGTTAAAACCCACCCTCGATCAGACGCTCAGTCCAGCTTTACTGCTAAACTAGCACCCCTATTTTAAGGACCGCTACAGGTTTCGCAGAAACTTAGCGACGTGAACTACAGACTCACTAGGATGGACTCTGGTGCTAATGCTGGTGTTTATCATGTTGTGAATATGCAACCGTTTCACACGTGGGACTCTCTCTCCACCAAAGGCCACCCTGTTTCTCCTCCTGCCGACTGTGGGGGCGATGGGGTTTTGGACATTGACTCACACCCAGCAAGCGGACAATGAAACTGCCTTGAGTGCTTTACCTTTTGTTTTGCAGGACATTGACTCTGTTCCTATGGACTGCCCCTCCCCTGAGTCCCTCTCTGACCCAGGCCCAGTACATTACAATCTCAGACCCAGACGTGACCCCAGAATAACATCAGGCTGGTGTGATAAGAAATGGACTAATGCATTTCACACAGACAAAATGGATCTAAAGTGAGCTCATTCTGTTCTGACATTTTTGTTTTTATTTTTCTTGACTGTTATACTGTTTAGTATTACAATGGTGTAGATTGTTTGCTCGCCTGTGTTCATTGATGTTTGCAGAAGTAAGGTTTATGTTTCCTGGCATCTTAAAAAAAAAAGAGAAATCCACTGTACATTTATGTTTTTTGTTTTGCTGAAAGTGATTGATTGGTCTACATTGTCTTTGCCCTGTGTGTCCCGACTTCAATTGTGTGTCTATGTATAGGATACTTTTGTGTTTGGTTTTAAATTGCCTGGGACAGTTAACCCGGGACAGTTAACCTGGGACAGTTAACCCGGGACAGTTAACCCGGGACAGTTAACCTGGGACAGGTCAGTTAACCTGGGACAGTTAACCCGGGACAGTTGACCTGGGACAGATAGTTGAAGCCTGTCCTGACTGTATTCCTCCATGTCTGCTAGTCCTGTGTCTCACACAGTGCTCATGTAGTGATGTCACACTGTGATGTCACACTGTGGTGATGTCGCACTGTGATGTCACACTGTGGTGATGTCACACTGTGGTGATGTCACACTGTGGTGATGTCACACTGTGGTGATGTCACACGGTGATGTCACACTGTGGTGATGTCACACTGTGATGTCACACGGTGGTGATGTCACACTGTGGTGATGTCACACGGTGGTGATGTCACACTGTGGTGATGTCACACTGTGGTGATGTCACACGGTGGTGATGTCACACTGTAATGTCACACGGTGGAATATGACTGAAAGCGGTCCACCTGAGCCTCTCCCAGAGTTCCGTAGAGCTAGAGGGAGGAGCTCAATCACATGGAAGGAGCTTAGAGTAGAGCCGCTGCTCTTCCATGTGGAGAGGAGCCAGTGGAGGTGGTTGTGTGGCCTCCTGCAGCCTGGGGCTGATCACATGCTGTTCTTCAGGTCTTCGTGTGTCCAGAGCCTACATCACTCGTCTGGTCTCGGAGCCAAGGTCCTGGACCGAGGCCCAGAGGTTCTGCAGAGAGACCTGTGTGGACCTGCTGACCCTGCACCACATGCAGGAGCAGGAGGTCCTGCTGGAGGAGGTCCAAGGTCAGACTATCCCAGAGCCTCCTGCCGCTGTTGTATATACATGTGACATATACATGTGACACATACATGTGACATGTGACATATACATGTCACATATACATGTGACACATACATGTGACATATACATGTGACATATACATGTGACATTAACATGTGACATATACATGTGACATATACATGTGACACATACATGTGACATATACATGTGACATATACATGTGACATATACATGTGACATATACATGTGGCATATACATGTGACATATACATGTGGCATATACATGTGACATATACATGTGACATATACATGTGACATATACATGTGACATATACATGTGGCATATACATGTGACATATACATGTGACATGTGACATATACATGTGACATATACATGTGGCATATACATGTGACATATACATGTGACATGTGACATATACATGTGACATACACATGTGGCATATACATGTGACATGTGACATATACATGTGACATATACATGTGACACATACATGTGACATGTGACATATACATGTGACATATACGTGTGGCATATACATGTGACATGTGACATATACATGTGACATATACATGTGACATGTACATGTGGCATATACATGTGACGTGTGACATATACATGTGGCATATACATGTGGCATATGCATGTGACATATACATGTGACGTATACATGTGACATATACATGTGACATATACATGTGGCATATACATGTGGCATATACATGTGACATATACATGTGACATATACATGTGACATATACATGTGGCATATACATGTGACATATACATGTGGCATATACATGTGACATGTGACATATACATGCGGCATATACATGTGACATATACATGTGACATATACATGTGGCATATACATGTGACATATACATGTGACATATACATGTGACATATACATGTGGCATATACATGTGACATATACATGTGGCATATACATGTGACATGTGACATATACATGCGGCATATACATGTGACATATACATGTGACATATACATGTGGCATATACATGTGACATATACATGTGACATATACATGTGACATATACATGTGGCATATACATGTGACATATACATGTGACATATACATGTGGCATATACATGTGACATATACATGTGACATATACATGTGATATATACATGTGACACATACATGCGACATGTGGCATATACATGTGACATTAACATGTGACATATACATGTGACATATACATGTGACACATACATGTGACATGTGACATATACATGTGACATATACATGTGACATGTGACATATACATGTGACATGTGACATATACATGTGACATATACATGTGGCATATACATGTGACATATACATGTGACATATACATGTGGCATATACATGTGACATATACATGTGACATATACATGTGACATATACATGTGACATATACATGTGGCATATACATGTGACATATACATGTGACATGTGACATATACATGTGACGTATACATGTGACATACACATGTGGCATATACATGTGACATGTGACATATACATGTGACATATACATGTGACACATACATGTGACATGTACATGTGGCATATACATGTGACATATACATGAGACATATACATGTGGCTTATACATGTGACGTGTGACATATACATGTGACATATACATGTGACATATACATGTGACATATACATGTGGCATATACATGTGGCATATGCATGTGACATATACATGTGACATATACATGTGACATATACATGTGACATATACATGTGGCATATACATGTGGCATATACATGTGACATATACATGTGACATATACATGTGACATGTGACATATACATGTGACATATACATGTGGCATATACATGTGACATATACATGTGACATATACATGTGACATGTGACATATACATGTGACATATACATGTGACATATACATGTGTCATATACATGTGACATATACATGTGACATATACATGTGACATATACATGTGGCATATACATGTGGCATATACATGTGACATATACATGTGACATATACATGTGGCATATACATGTGACATATACATGTGATATATACATGTGACACATACATGCGACATGTGGCATATACATGTGACATATACATGTGACATATACATGTGACATATACATGTGATATATACATGTGACACATACATGCGACATGTGGCATATACATGTGACATATACATGTGACATATATATGTGACACATACATGTGGCATATACATGTGACATGTGACATTAACATGTGACATATACATGTGACATATACATGTGACACATACATGTGACATGTGACATATACATGTGACATATACATGTGACATGTGACATATACATGTGACATATACATGTGACATATACAAGTGGCATATACATGTGACATATACATGTGACATATACATGTGACATATACATGTGGCATATACATGTGACATATACATGTGACATATACATGTGACATATACATGTGACATATACATGTGGCATATACATGTGACATATACATGTGACATATACATGTGACATATACATGTGGCATACATGTGGCATATACATGTGACATATACATGTGGCATATACATGTGACATATACATGTGACATATAGATTTGGCATATACATGTGACATATACATGTGACATATACATGTGACATATACATGTGGCATATACATGTGACATATACATGTGACATATACATGTGGCATATACATGTGACATATACATGTGATATATACATGTGACACATACATGCGACATGTGGCATATACATGTGACATATACATGTGACATATACATGTGATATATACATGTGACACATACATGCGACATGTGGCATATACATGTGACATATACATGTGACATATATATGTGACACATACATGTGGCATATACATCTGACATGTGACATTAACATGTGACATATACATGTGACATATACATGTGACACATATGTGACATGTGACATGTGACATATACATGTGACATATACATGTGACATATACATGTGACATATACAGGTGGCATATACATGTGACATATACATGTGACATATACATGTGGCATATACATGTGACATATACATGTGACATATACATGTGACATGTGACATATACATGTGACATATACATGTGACATATACATGTGGCATATACATGTGACATATACATGTGACATATACATGTGACATACACATGTGGCATATACATGTGACATGTGACATATACATGTGACATATACATGTGACACATACATGTGACATATACATGTGGCATATACATGTGACATATACATGTGACATGTGACATATGACATATACATGTGGCATATACATGTGACGTGTGACATATACATGTGACATATACATGTGACATATACATGTGGCATATACATGTGGCATATGCATGTGACATATACATGTGACATATACATGTGACATATACATGTGACATATACATGTGGCATATACATGTGGCATATACATGTGACATATACATGTGACATATACATGTGACATGTGACATATACATGTGACATATACATGTGACATATACATGTGGCATATACATGTGACATGTGACATATACATGTGACATGTGACATATATGTGTGACATATACATGTGACATATACATGTGTCATATACATGTGACATATACATGTGACATATACATGTGGCATATACATGTGACATGTGACATATACATGTGGCATATACATGTGACATATACATGTGACATATAGATTTGGCATATACATGTGACATATACATGTGACATATACATGTGGCATATACATGTGACATATACATGTGACATATACATGTGGCATATACATGTGACATATACATGTGACATATACATGTGATATATACATGTGACACATACATGCGACATGTGGCATATACATGTGACATATACATGTGACATATACATGTGACATATATATGTGACATATACATGTGATATATACATGTGACATATACATGTGATATGTGGCATATACATGTGACATATGACATATACATGTGACATATACATGTGACATATACATGTGACATATACATATGACATGTGACATATACATGTGACATATACATGTGACACATACATGTGGCATGTGACATATACATGTGACACATACATGTGGCATGTGACATATACATGTGACATATACATGTGGCATATACATGTGACATGTGACATATACATGTGACACATACATGTGACATATACCTGTGACATGTGATATATACATGTGACATATACATGTGACATATACATGTGACATATACATGTGACATATACATGTGACATATACATGTGACATATACATGTGACATATACATGTGACATATTGTAACGCCCGCATAGGTCCTTACCTTAGTGTTCACTCAGGAGGGGTGACATTCTGTATTTTTCAACCAATTTTGTGTACCAGGTCTGTTTTGTCTTTTGTTTCATAAGTCTCCAGGTACTGGTGCTATTATTGTTTTTGCCATTGATGGCGTGCTTAGAGACTCTATTTAGGAGTGACGGGCGTGGGGGCGCGCGTGTTCTGACGTCAGACGCCGACTTGGAGCTAGGCCAGCACCTTTACCTGGAGTTTTTGCGGATTATAATTTCTGTGGGAGTATCGTTCGTTTGGATTACCGTGACTTTTTGGATTACCGTGTGCAGAGGGACTTACGAGACTCTGTGGATTATCTCTCCATGGTCGCTGCTGGGCTCCAGGACCCGTTTTTGTGAACCGTGGTGCATGCGCGGGGCCGTGAGTACACCGTGGCTTCACCACTGACACTAACTCTTTCTTTTTTTGTTTCCACATATTGAGAGCGCCACAGTTGGCTGTTTGTGATCATATTATGTTTTGTTGTGTGGGGTCGCGCTCGAGCGTGGGGGTGTTGGCTTATTAGTGATAGACTGGGATCAGTAATAAATAGCCAGTCTTGTGCCAAATGCATGTTCTGTATCTGTGCTTATTTCACCCCGCTGATGTGACATCTCCTCTTGCGACCCTTTTAAAGCGTTGTAGCTCTGGTGTCTTGAAAAGGTAGGCAAATTGTTACAATATACATGTGACATATACATGTGGCATATACATGTGACATGTGACATATACATGTGACACATACATGTGACATGTGACACATACATGTGACATGTGACACATACATGTGACACATACATGTGACATGTGACATATACATGTGACATATACATGTGACACATACTGTACATGTGACACATACATGTGACATATACATGTGACATATACTTGTGACATGTGAAAACTCCATAGTTTTCACATGTCATAGAAAACTCCATAGCATCCCTGTGGTCTGCACAACATGGCGCACTTTGACTACGTCACACTCCCACACGTCATCAGAGCACTGCCACACACAGAGCTCATAACAGGAGCGAGAGAAATCCCGGAGTGGACTACAGTGTTCTGCGCCCCCTAAGCGGACTGGATTCAAAAAGAATCATGACAATTGAACAACTTAATGTTCGGTCTCTGTCAAATAAAGCCGGACTTATCCATGACCAAATTTCGGAGAGGCATATAGACATTATGTGCCTCAGTGAGACATGGCAACAGCCAGGGGTCTTCTCTGCCCTCAACGAGGCCTGCCCCCCAGGGTATTCGTACCTACATAAGGCCAGCACTACTGGCCTCGGTGGGGGCCTAGCTGTTTTATATCGCAGCACCCTTCATCTATCCCCTCTTCCAACCCCATCAACATCTTCATTCGAAAGCTTGGTCTTTAACTGTAAACATCCACTTACTGCTTACAATAGCCCTGATCTACCGCCCCCCCAAACCACAGCCATCTTTCATTTCAGACATCCATGACTTTCTCAGCTCACTCTGCTCATCCTACAAAAACATCCTAATCACTGGTGACATCAATATACACACGGACCTGCTGACCTGTCGACTCACCACTGAATTTAATCAGGTTTTGGACTGTCTAAATCTAAAACAACTCATCAACTGTCCCACCCACAATAAAGGTCACACACTGGACTTGGTTATCACAGACTCCATCCCAATCACTGACCTGCAGGTGTATGACATTGGTGTCTCTGACCATCTAGTCACTTCCTTCACAGTTCCCACATCCTCCCATCTCGACAAACAAAAACGACATATCACTTTTCGGAACATTAAAAACATTAACCCTGTCTCCTTCGAACACGACCTTCAACTTCATCACATAGTCTATCTCATTTCACACCCATGACGCAGCAGGAGGTCGAGAAGATCATTCATACCTCTAAACCATCCACCTGCTCCTTGGACCCACTCCCTACCCCTCTGCTCAAAACCTACTCCAAATTCATCAGTCCCACAATAACCAAAATTATCAATCTCTCCCTTGGTACTGGCACCATTCCACCCTCCCTCAAAACAGCTCTCATAAAACCATTACTTAAAAAACCCCACTCTTGACCCTGTGCCCCTCTCCCATTACCGTCCTGTCTCAAACCTTCCATTAATTTCCAAAATCCTCGAAAGAGCAGTCTCCACTCAACTCCATAATCATCTCAAATCAAATAGTCTCTATGAAAAATTCCAATCTGGTTTCCGCCCATCCCACAGCACAGAAACAGCGCTCATCAGAGTGACCAATGACCTTCTCATGGCCTCTGACTCCGGTTCCACTTCCATCCTCATTCTTCTCGACCTCACTGCTGCGTTCGACACCATTGACCATAACATCCTTTTACATCGTCTCCAGCACCACATTGGCCTCTCCCACACTGCCCTCCACTGGTTTCACTCCTACTTCACTGACCGAACCGAGCATGTGGTTCTGGGGGACGCTAAATCTCGCCCCCACTCTGTCACCTGTGGGGTCCCCCAGGGCTCCGTGCTCGGTCCCACCCTCTTCACCATGTACATGCTTCCCCTCGGGTGGGTCGTCAGCAGGCATGGAATTCACTTCCATTGCTATGCTGACGACACACAACTTTATCTCAAAGTCACTCCATCCGCCCCTCCCTCTGCATCTCTCTCCTGTCTTACCTCCTGCCTGGAGGAGATAGGGGCATGGATGAGGCAAAACTTCTTGCAGCTGAATGGCTCAAAAACAGAAGCCATTCAAACTGGTACTCCCCATCAACTTCACTCTTCTCCCATCACCTCAATCTCTCTCTTTGGCCACAGCATTCCCCTCTCTCCCTCTGTAACCAATCTCGGGGTCAAGTTTGACCCCCACCTTTCCTTCGGAAATCACATACATCACATCTGCAAAACTTCCTTCTTCCACCTCCGTAATATTTCAAAACTCCGCTCTTCTCTCTCTCTCCCAGCTGCAGAGAAGCTCGTCCATGCCTTTGTCTCCTCCAGGTTGGATTACTGCAACGCACTCCTCATCGGGATCCCTGGCAGGAGCCTTCAAAAGCTCCAGTACGTACAAAACAGCGCGGCCAGGGTCCTGATGAGGGTGCGGAAGCATGAGCACATCACCCCCATCCTTCACACCCTCCACTGGCTCCCCGTTCACCTCCGGATAGAATACAAGATCCTCCTGCACACCCACCACTGTGTCCACGGTGATGCCCCCACCTACCTCACTGACCTCCTCACTCCACACTCCTCAGGCAGAACCCGGTAAGGCCAACAGCACAGTCTGCTCCCGCCCAGGACACGGTTCAAGAAAATGGGGGACCGGGCCTTCGAGGCCGCTGCTCCCCGTCTGTGGAACGCCCTCCCGGACCACCTCAGGGCCCCACAGACGGTGGAAGCTTTTATAAAGGGACTCAAAACCCATCTTTTTACTAAAGTGTACTGCTAATTTTTTTATAGTCTTTTATCTGATTTTAGGTGTTTGCTTTTATTTTTGCTGCTGTTTGTAGCACTTTGAGATTTGGTGTCAAATGTAAAGTGCATTATAAATAAAATGTATTATTATTATTACATGTGACATATACATGTGACATATACATGTGACATATACATGTGACATATACAAGTGACATGTGACACATACATGTGATATGTGACTGTGACATATACATGTGACATGTGACATATACATGTGACACATACATGTGACACATACATGTGACACATACATGTGACATGTGACATATACATGTGACATATACATGTGACATATACATGTGTAGATAATGTTTATCTTGTACTGCTCTGAACCTGCTGATGAAGCATGTCTTCACGGTGACCGCAGGTCGGTATGAAGACGCGGCGTGGATTGGTCTTTACAAAGGCCTGGACCTGAACTGGGGCTGGTCTCTGTCCAACGAGAGCTTCTACAGAGAAGGAGAGAAGACTTTCTTCTCTTCACAGATCACCTCCAACAAGAACTGTGTGTCCTTTATCGACGGAGAGGCCCGGACCGACGACTGCACCGCCCAGAAGCCTACCGTGTGCTTTAACCGTGAGACACACACTACACACACACAACACACAACCTGAAGCCTACCGTGTGCTTCAACCGTGAGACACACACATTACACACACACTACACACACACAACACACAAACTGAAGCCTACCGTGTGCTTCAACCGTGAGACACACACATTACACACACACTACACACACACAACACACAAACTGAAGCCTACCGTGTGCTTCAACCGTGAGACACACACATTACACACACACTACACACACACAACACACAACCTGAAGCCTACCGTGTGCTTCAACCGTGAGACACACACATAACATACACACTACACACACACAACACACAACCACACACACACAACACACAACCTGAAGCCTGCCGTGTGCTTCAACCGGACCAATCACTGTCAGTTAGAACACCAGCTCGGCCTGGATAGAACCAGGACCAAGAGGGACTAAAGAAGAACAGGATTCAGAAGGCTCGGTCCACAGGATTTAGTCTCACTCTGATCTCTCTTTGGTCTCTCTCTGGTCCTTATGGTCTCCCTCTGGTCTCTCTCTGGTCCCTCCGGTCTCTCTCTGGTCCCTCTGGTCTCTCTCTGGTCCCTCCGGTCTCTCTCTGGTCGCTCCGGTCTCTCACTGGTCCCTCCTGTCTCTCTCTGGTCTCTCTGGTCTCTCTCCGGTCTCTCTCTAGTCCCTCCTGTCTCTCTCTGGTCTCTCTGGTCTCTCTCTGGTCCCTCCGGTCTCTCTCCGGACTCTCTCCGGACTCTCTCTGGTCTCTCCGATCTCTCTCTGGTCCCTCCGGTCTCTCTCCGGACTCTCACTGGTCTCTCTCCGGACTCTCTCTGGTCCCTCCGGTCTCTCTCCTGTCTCTCTCTGGTCTCTCTCTGGTCTCTCCGGTCTCTCTCCGGACTCTCTCTGGTCCCTCCGGTCTCTCTCCGGTCTCTCTCTGGTCCCTCCGGTCTCTCTCCGGACTCTCTCTGGTCTCTCTGACATCAGTCTCCTCCACAGAGAGCAGTGAGGACCAGTACCATTTCTTCTCTGTGCTGAAGTACTGGCCGTGGGCCCAGGAGATGTGCAGACTGCATCACACAGACCTGGTGAGTGTGCGGACCCCGGCGGAGGCTGAGGCGGTGGCTGCAGCCGCCCAGGGGCAGGAGGTGTGGGTGGGGCTCTTCAGGGACCGCTGGCTCTGGTCCGACGGAGACCCCTCCTCCTTCAGGTTCTTCGCTGCAGGAACACAGCCATACACTGACACCAAACCTGCCTGTGTCGCCATGACGACGGGCGGGAGGTGGGCGGAGCGGTCATGTGACAAGAAACTGCCATTCATCTGTAAATGTGAGTCACACACATACACACAGACACACACATACATATACACACACACATACATACACACACACACACATACATACACAGACACATACATACACACACACACAGAGACACAGACACACACACAGACACACACTCACACACACACACACACAGACACACACACACAGATACACACATACACACACAGACACAAACACACACAGACACACACACAGAGATACACACAAACACACACAGAGAGAGACACACACACACACAGATACACACAAACACACACACACACACACTGATATATATTTGTGCAGGTCCAAGATCGTCAGTGATTGTCAAACTTGTGCTGAACTCAAACCTGGATCTGACTCAAGCTGACGTTCAACAGGAAGTCCTTAAACAGGTGACATCACACATGTGACATCACACATATCTGTGTGTGTGTGTGTGTGTATGTGTGTCTGTGTGTGTGTGTGTGTGTGTGTCTACAGATGAAGCAGAGGTTGGACCAGTCGCTCTCAGCTCCTGTGTCCCTGAGCTTCACTCAGAGCCCTGTGCTCCGCTCTGAGACGGAAGAAGAAGAAGAAAACTGTCCTCTCTCTGAACCATAATTTACATATTTAATAATTTACCAAATATAACACTAAGAACTCTCTGGTCTCTCTCTCTGGTCTCTCTCTGGTCCGTCTCTGGTCCGTCTCTGGTCTCTCTCTGGTCTCTCTCTCTGGTCTCTCTCTCTGGTCTCTCATTGGTCTCTCTCTCTGGTCTCTCTCTAGTCTCTCTCTCTGGTCTCTCTCTAGTCTCTCTCTCTGGTCTCTCTCTGGTCTCTCTCTCTGGTCTCTCTCTGGTCCGTCTCTGGTCCCTCTCTGGTCCGTCCCTGGTCTCTCTCTCTGGTCTCTCTCTGGTCTCTCTCTCTGGTCTCTCTCTAGTCTCTCTCTCTGGTCTCTCTCTGGTCTGTCTCTGGTCTCTCTCTCTGGTCTCTCTCTGGTCTGTCTCTCTCTGGTCGCTCTCTAGTCTCTCTCTCTGGTCTCTCTCTGGTCTCTCTCTCTGGTCTCTCTCTGGTCTCTCTCTCTGGTCTCTCTCTGCTCTCTCTCTGGTCTCTCTCTCTTGTCTCTCTCTCTGGTCTCTCTCTCAGGTCTCTCTCTGGTCTCTCTCTGGTCTGTCTCTGGTCTCTCTCTCTGGTCTCTCTCTCTGGTCTCTCTCTGGTCTCTCGCTGGTCTCTCTCTAGTCTCTCTCTCTGGTCTCTCTCTGGTCTCTCTCTGGTCTGTCTCTGGTCTCTCTCTAGTCTCTCTCTCTGGTCTCTCTCTGGTCTCTCTCTAGTCTCTCTCTCTGGTCTCTCTCTCTGGTCTCTCTCTAGTCTCTCTCTCTGGTCTCCCTCTGGTCTCTCTCTGGTCTCTCTCTGGTCTCTCTCTCTGGTCTCTCTCTGTTTAAATTGACGAAACACTTCTTGTAAATATTTCACAATGGCCTTTAAAATAAATAGTTCTGAAATGTGTCCTTTTTCTTTATTTGTACGCACAGAAGCAAACACACACACGCACGTACGTACACACACGCACACACACACACGCACACACACACACACGTACGTACACACAAACACACGCACGCACATACGCACACACACACGTACGTACACACACACACGCAAGCACACACACACACAGACAGACACACACACACACAGACAGACACACACATACGCACACACACGCACACATAGACACACACATTTTTCATGATTACAACATATTTAAACAGAAACCACTGTTTTCCAGAAGCATTGAGTCACTACAACTGCAGCTGCTCAGGTTAGTGTACGACTGTTAGTCCTGGTCTCCCTCTGGTCTCTCTCTCTGGTCTCTCCCTGGTCTCTCTCTGGTCTCTGTCTGGTTACTCTGGTATCCCTCTGGTCTCTCTTTGATCTCTCTCTGGTCTCTCTCTGGTTTCTCTCTGGTCTCCCTCTGGTTACTCTGGTCTCTCTCTGGTCTCTCTCTCAGGTCTCTCTGGTCTCCCTCTGGTCTCCCTCTGGTCTCTCTCTGGTTTCCCTCTGGTCTCCCTCTGGTCTCTCTCTCAGGTCTCTCTCTGGTCTCCCTCTGGTCTCTCTCTCTGGTCTCCCACTGGTCTCCCTCTGGTGTCTCTCTGGTTAATTCACTTAGAAGCACAGCTAACCAATATTTAATCAACACGTTTTAGTGGAACGGCTGTAACATCTTGTATTTTGGAAACTTCACCAAAAAGCGTCCGTCTCTTTACGTGTCAGGATGAGACTCTGAGATTTTGGTGCAAACTTATAATTGCTCTCGACATGATGTCATCTCCTTTAACGAGCTATGTTTGTCTGACGGCGAGTTATGAGGACAGAGTTATGAGGACACAGAGTTATGAGGACAGAGTTATGAGGACACAGAGTTATGAGGACAGAGTTATGAGGACACAGAGTTATGAGGACACAGAGTTATGAGGACAGAGTTATGAGGACAGAGTTATGAGGACACAGAGTTATGAGGACACAGAGTTATGAGGACAGAGTTATGAGGACACAGAGTTATGAGGACAGAGTTATGAGGACAGAGTTATGACGACACAGAGTTATGAGGACACAGAGTTATGAGGACACAGAGTTATGAGGACACAGAGCTATGAGGACACAGAGTTATGAGGACAGAGTTATGAGGACACAGAGTTATGAGGACAGAGTTATGAGGACACAGAGTTATGAGGACACAGAGTTATGAGGACAGAGTTATGAGGACACAGAGTTATGAGGACACAGAGTTATGAGGACAGAGTTATGGGGACACAGAGTTATGAGGACAGAGTTATGAGGACACAGAGTTATGAGGACAGAGTTATGAGGACACAGAGCTATGAGGACACAGAGTTATGAGGACAGAGTTATGAGGACAGTTATGAAGACACAGAGTTATGAGGACAGAGTTATGAGGACACAGAGTTATGAGGACACAGAGTTATGAGGACAGATTTATGAGGACACAGAGTTATGAGGACACAGAGTTATGAGGACACAGAGTTATGAGAACACAGAGTTATGAGGACACAGAGTTATGAGGACACAGAGTTATGAGGACAGAGTTATGAGGACACAGAGTTATGAGGACACATAGTTATGAGGACAGAGTTATGAGGACACAGAGTTATGAGGACACAGAGTTATGAGGACACAGAGCTATGAGGACACAGAGTTATGAGGACAGAGTTATGAGGACACAGAGTTATGAGGACACAGAGTTATGAGGACAGAGTTATGAGGACACAGAGTTATGAGGACACATAGTTATGAGGACAGAGTTATGAGGACACAGAGTTATGAGGACACAGAGTTATGAGGACACAGAGTTACGAGGATAGAGAGTTATGAGGACAGAGTTGTGAGGACAGAGTTATGAGGACACAGAGTTATGAGGACACAGAGTTATGAGGACTCAGAGTTATGAGGAAACAGAGCTATGAGGACTCAGAGTTATGAGGACACAGAGTTATGAGGACACAGAGTTATATGAGGACAGAGTTATGAGGACACAGAGTTATGAGGACTCAGAGTCATGAGGACACAGAGTTATGAGGACAGAGTTATGAGGACAGAGTTATGAGGACACAGAGTTATGAGGACTCAGCGTTATTAGGACAGAGTTATGAGGACACAGAGTTATGAGGACACAGAGTTATGAGGACAGAGTTATGAGGACACAGAGTTATGAGGACACAGAGTTATGAGGACACAGAGTTATGAGGACACAGAGTTATGAGGACACAGAGTTATGAGGACAGAGTTATGAGGACAGTTATGAAGACACAGAGTTATGAGGACACAGAGTTATGAGGACACAGAGTTATGAGGACACAGAGTTATGAGGACACAGAGTTACGAGGATAGAGAGTTATGAGGACAGAGTTGTGAGGACAGAGTTATGAGGACACAGAGTTATGAGGACACAGAGTTATGAGGACTCAGAGTTATGAGGAAACAGAGCTATGAGGACTCAGAGTTATGAGGACACAGAGTTATGAGGACACAGAGTTATATGAGGACAGAGTTATGAGGACACAGAGTTATGAGGACTCAGAGTCATGAGGACACAGAGTTATGAGGACAGAGTTATGAGGACAGAGTTATGAGGACACAGAGTTATGAGGACTCAGCGTTATTAGGACAGAGTTATGAGGACACAGAGTTATGAGGACACAGAGTTATGAGGACAGAGTTATGAGGACACAGAGTTATGAGGACACAGAGTTATGAGGACACAGAGTTATGAGGACACAGAGTTATGAGGACACAGAGTTATGAGGACAGAGTTATGAGGACAGTTATGAAGACACAGAGTTATGAGGACACAGAGTTATGAGGACACAGAGTTATGAGGACACAGAGTTATGAGGACACAGAGTTATGAGGACAGAGTTATGAGGACAGTTATGAAGACACAGAGTTATGAGGACACAGAGTTATGAGGACACAGAGTTATGAGGACACAGAGTTATGAGGACACAGAGTTACGAGGACAGAGAGTTATGAGGACACAGAGTTGTGAGGACAGAATTATGAGGACTCAGAGTTATGAGGACACAGAGTTATGAGGACTCAGAGTTATGAGGACACAGAGTTATGAGGACACGGAGTTATATGAGGACAGAGTTATGAGGACACAGACTTATGAGGACACAGAGTTATGAGGACAGAGTTATGAGGACACAGAGTTATGAGGACACAGAGTTATGAGGACTCAGAGTTATGAGGACTCAGAGTTATGAGGACACATAGTTATGAGGACTCAGAGTTATGAGGACACAGAGTTATGAGGACACAGAGTTATGAGGACACAGAGTTATGAGGACAGAGTTATGAGGACACAGAGTTATGAGAACACAGAGTTATGAGGACACAGAGTTATGAGGACAGAGTTATGAGGACAGTTATGAAGACACAGAGTTATGAGGACACAGAGTTATGAGGACACAGAGTTATGAGGACACAGAGTTATGAGGACACAGAGTTACGAGGACAGAGAGTTATGAGGACACAGAGTTGTGAGGACAGAGTTATGAGGACACAGAGTTATGAGGACACAGAGTTATATGAGGACAGAGTTATGAGGACACAGAGTTATGAGGACTCAGAGTTATGAGGACACAGAGTTATGAGGACAGAGTTATGAGGACAGAGTTATGAGGACACAGAGTTATGAGGACTCAGCGTTATGAGGACAGAGTTATGAGGACACAGAGTTATGAGGACACAGAGTTATGAGGACAGAGTTATGAGGACACAGAGTTATGAGGACACAGAGTTATGAGGACACAGAGTTATGAGGACACAGAGTTATGAGGACAGTTATGAAGACACAGAGTTATGAGGACACAGAGTTATGAGGACACAGAGTTACGAGGACAGAGAGTTATGAGGACACAGAGTTATGAGGACACAGAGTTGTGAGGACAGAGTTATGAGGACTCAGAGTTATGAGGACACAGAGTTATGAGGACACAGAGTTATGAGGACACGGAGTTATATGAGGACAGAGTTATGAGGACACAGACTTATGAGGACACAGAGTTATGAGGACACAGAGTTATGAGGACAGAGTTATGAGGACACAGAGTTATGAGGACACAGAGTTATGAGGACTCAGAGTTATGAGGACTCAGAGTTATGAGGACACATAGTTATGAGGACTCAGAGTTATGAGGACACAGAGTTATGAGACAGTTATGAGGACACAGAGTTATGAGGACACAGAGTTATGAGGACAATGAGACGTTATGAGGACACAGAGTTATGAGGACACAGAGTTATGAGGACCAGAGTTATGAGGAACGAGTTATGAGACAGAGTTATGAGGACACAGAGTTATGAGGACACAGAGTTATGAGGACACAGAGTTATGAGGACAGAGTTATGAGGACACAGAGTTATGAGGACACAGAGTTATGAGGACTCAGAGTTATGAGGACTCAGAGTTATGAGGACACAAGTTATGAGGACCAGAGTTATGAGGACACAGAGTTATGAGGACACAGAGTTATGAGGACACAGAGTTATGAGGACACAGAGTTATGAGGACACAGAGTTATGAGGACACAGAGTTATGAGGACACAGAGTTATGAGGACACAGAGTTATGAGGACAGAGTTATGAGGACAGAGTATGAGTTATGAGGACACAGAGTTATGAGGACACAGAGTTATGAGGACACAGAGTTATGAGGACACAGAGTTACGAGGACAGAGAGTTATGAGGACACAGAGTTGTGAGGACAGAGTTATGAGGACACAGAGTTATGAGGACACAGAGTTATGAGGACTCAGAGTTATGAGGACACAGAGTTATGAGGACTCAGAGTTATGAGGACACAGAGTTATGAGGACACAGAGTTATATGAGGACAAGTTATGAGGACACAGAGTTATGAGGACACAGAGTTATGAGGACACAGAGTTATGAGGACAGAGTTATGAGGACACAGAGTTATGAGGACACAGAGTTATGAGGACAGAGTTATGAGGACTCAGAGTTATGAGGACACAGAGTTATGAGGACAGAGTTATGAGGACACAGAGTTATGAGGACACAGAGTTATGAGGACACAGAGTTATGAGGACAGATGTTTATGAGGACACAGAGTTATGAGGACACAGAGTTATGAGGACACAGAGTTATGAGGAGGACAGAGTTGAGGACAGAGTTATGAGGACACAGAGTTATGAGGACACGAGTTATGAGGACAGAGTTATGAGACAGAGTTATGAGGACACAGAGTTATGAGGACTCAGAGTTATGAGGACACAGAGTTATGAGGACAGAGTTATGAGGACGAGTATGAGGACACAGAGTTATGAGGACACAGAGTTAGAGGACCAGGTTATGCGTATGGACAGAGTTATAGGACACAGAGTTATGAGGACACAGAGTTATGAGGACAGACACAGAGTTATGAGGACAGAGTTATGAGGACAGAGTTATGAGGACACAGAGTTATGAGGACAGAGTTATGAGGACAGAGTTATGAGGACACAGAGTTATGAGGACAGAGTTACAGGACACAGAGTTATGAGGACACAGAGTTATGAGGACTCAGAGTTATGAGGACACAGAGTTATGAGGACACAGAGTTATGAGGACACAGAGTTATGAGGACAGAGTTATGAGGACAGTTATGAAGACACAGAGTTATGAGGACACAGAGTTACGAGGACAGAGAGTTATGAGGACACAGAGTTGTGAGGACAGAGTTATGAGGACACAGAGTTATGAGGACACAGAGTTATGAGGACTCAGAGTTATCAGGACACAGAGTTATGAGGACTCAGAGTTATGAGGACACAGAGTTATGAGGACACGGAGTTATGAGGACTCAGAGTTATGAGGACACAGAGTTATGAGGACAGAGTTATGAGGACTCAGAGTTATGAGGACACAGAGTTATGAGGACTCAGAGTTATGAGGACACAGAGTTATGAGGACACGGAGTTATATGAGGACAGAGTTATGAGGACACAGAGTTATGAGGACACAGAGTTATGAGGACTCAGAGTTATGAGGACACATAGTTATGAGGACTCAGAGTTATGAGGACACAGAGTTATGAGGACAGAGTTATGAGGACAGAGTTATGAGGACACAGAGTTATGAGGACAGAGTTATGAGGACAGAGTTATGAGGACACAGAGTTATGAGGACAGAGTTATGAGGACACAGAGTTATGAGGACACAGAGTTATGAGGACTCAGAGTTATGAGGACACAGAGTTATGAGGACACAGAGTTATGAGGACACAGAGTTATGAGGACAGAGTTATGAGGACAGTTATGAAGACACAGAGTTATGAGGACACAGAGTTACGAGGACAGAGAGTTATGAGGACACAGAGTTGTGAGGACAGAGTTATGAGGACACAGAGTTATGAGGACACAGAGTTATGAGGACTCAGAGTTATCAGGACACAGAGTTATGAGGACTCAGAGTTATGAGGACACAGAGTTATGAGGACACGGAGTTATGAGGACTCAGAGTTATGAGGACACAGAGTTATGAGGACAGAGTTATGAGGACACAGAGTTATGAGGACACAGAGTTATGAGGACTCAGAGTTATGAGGACACAGAGTTATGAGGACACAGAGTTATGAGGACAGAGTTATGAGGACACAGAGTTATGAGGACACAGAGTTATGAGGACACAGAGTTATGGGGACAGAGTTATTAGGACACAGAGTTATGAGGACACAGAGTTATGAGGACAGAGTTATGAGGACAGAGCTATGAGGACACAGAGTTATGAGGACAGAGTTATGAGGACACAAAGTTATGAGGACACAGAGTTATGAGGACAGAGTTATGAGGACACAGAGTTATGAGGACACAGAGTTATGAGGACACAGAGTTATGAGGACACAGAGTTATGAGGACACAGAGTTATGAGGACACAGAGTTATGAGGACACAGAGTTATGAGGACAGAGTTATGAGGACACAGAGTTATGAGGACAGAGTTATGAGGACACAGAGTTATGAGGACACAGAGTTATGAGGACACAGAGAATTGGGAACGGGACAAATGTGTCGTTGAAAAGGAAACCGGAACTCTTCTGGTTTATACTTCACATAAAGAATATACTTCATACTGTACCTTCTGTATGTACAGTATATACTATACATACTGTTTATACTGTATGTACTGTCAACCCAGAGCAAGGCAAGGCAAATTTATTGGTAAAGCACATTTCATACACAAGGGAACTCAAAGTGCTGAACAAGATAAGAAAGCATTAAAATCATAAATAATCACAGAACATTAAAAAGAAAGATAAAAATATAAAATCCCTCAGTTGTAGCACAGCTAAACAGAACTGTTTTTAACCTGGTTTTAAACATTGTCAGAGAGGAGGCCTGTCTCACATCTTCAGGAAGACTGTTCCAGATTTTAGCAGCATGAATCTGAAAAGCAGCCTCCCCATGTTTAGTCCTGACTCTGGGCACTAACAGGAGTCCAGTCCCTGTCCTCCTCAGAGTCCCAGCAGGAGTCCAGTCCCTGTGCTCCTCAGAGTCCCAGCAGGAGTCCAGTCCCTGTGCTCCTCAGAGTCCCAGCAGGAGGCCAGTCCCTGTGCTCCTCAGAGTCCCAGCAGGAGTCCAGTCCCTGTGCTGCTCAGAGTCTGGGCTGGTTCATATGGGACTAACATGTCACTAATATATTTTGGTGCGAGGCCATGGAGAGACTTGTAACAAGCAGAGCTGTTTTAAAGTCTATTCTCTGAGCCACAGGAAGCCAGTGCAGAGACCTGAGGACCGAACTAATGTGGTCGTACTTCCTGGTTCTAGTCAGGACTAATGTGGTCGTACTTCCTGGTTCTAGTCAGGACTCGAGCTGCTGCATTTTGAATGTACTGCAGCTGTTTTACAGCCTGTTTGGACAGACCTGTGAGCAGGCCATTGCAGTAGTCTAACCTACTGGAGAGAAATTCATGGATAAGAATCTCCAAGTCTGCTTTAGACACTATGTTTTTGATCCTGGCAATGTTTTTTAGATGTTAAAAAGCTGCTGATGTTATTGATTTGATTTGGCTATTAAAATTTAAGTCTGAGTCCAGTATTACCCCTAGATTTCTGACCTTGTTTGAGGGTTTTAGGGCTATTAAAATTTAAGTCTGAGTCCAGTATTACCCCTAGATTTCTGACCTTGTTTGAAGGTTTTAGGGAGAGAGACTGGAGGTGACAGATGACGCTCTCTCTTTGTTTCTGGGGATCAAAGACAATCATTTCAGTTTTGTCTGCGTTTAGCTGAAGGAAGTTGTTTTGCATCCACTCACTGATCTGTTGGATACAGTGAAGGAGTGAGTCCACTGGTCCATGTTCTCCTGCAGTCAGTGAGACATAGATCTGAGTATCGTCTGCATTGTTGTGATAGGACACTTTGTTTCTGCGTATTAACTGACCTAACGGCAGCATGTAGAGATTGAACAGAAGAGGTCCCAGGATCGACCCCTGTGGTACTCCACAGGTCAGGGCCATAGGATCTGAGACACAGTTTCCAATCTCCACAAAGTACTTCCTGTCCTCAAGGTAAGACCTAAACCAACTTAGGGCAGTGCCAGCGACGCCAACCCAGTCCTCTAGTCTCTGTAAGAGGATCTCATGGTCGACGGTGTCAAAGGCAGCACTCAGATCTAACAGGATTAGGATTGAGACTTTGCCTGCGTCAGTGTTCAGCCGGATATCGTTTGTTACCTTGACGAGAGCAGTCTCAGTGCTGTGGTGGGGTCTAAAGCCGGACTGAAACATATCAAATGAGTTGTTGATTATAAGAAATCTAGTAAGCTGTAGGTAGACAACTTTTTCAAGGACTTCCCCCATAAATGGCAGATTTGAGATGGGACGATAGTTGTTCAGTACCGTAGCATCCAGACTAGGGTTTAATCCCGGGACACGGGATTTCGGGGAAATCTGATCAAAATTATTTCCCGATTCCCGGGAAATGTTATGACGGGAAACGGGAATTGAAAAAATACAGTGCGCTCCTATTATAGAGCACGTTTATTGTTGTTCAAAGTTCAAACATATTTCATTTACAATCAACATGTCCACAGCTGAGAGGATGGCTCATAAATTGTGTTTTTGACAACAAATATGGGTCTTAATCGCGCTAAACCACGACTTGTAATGAGGCCAGCCTCAGGGTACGGGGCAAGAGTGAGCCCAGAATTTGGTTACGTCCAATTCTATCAGAAAGCTCCTTTCTTTTTTTCCATCTGCTAAGGGCAGCAACAGGTTTGGCTAACATACATATAACACATTTTAAAATCATATAAAATGCATTTAGGGTAATGTTCTGCTTCCAATGACGATAGGAATGATAAGGAAGAGAGGAGAAGGGTAAGAAGGTTGATATTAGAAATTGGAATGCGCCAGAGAGCCGGCTGCAGCGAAAACACAGAGGAGTTTATGGAGGTGGCACCCGTTTTGTTTTACGCTTTAAAACTCTTTGGGCTTATTTCCAAATGGGGGATTACATATCTGCGCTCAAACTATTATCTGGACTTAAACATGAAACTGGTCTGAACTGAAGTGGTCTGTGCTGTTCATTAATAACTGAGGTAAGACCCATAACACAATTGGAAATGTGCCTTTTATGAACTTTTGCGTTTTGTTTGAGCAAACAATGCGGGCCATGGAAAACATTCTGCTGTAGCCAAACTAATTGTGAATAAGCCGCTCTGTAGGTTCTATTGATTTATATGATATATGTTCATCTGATTGGGCTGAAGTCAGTGCCTCCGAACCACACCGCACGTCACTGGTCGACAAGTGGATTGCGCAGACATTTAGAATCTCATATTAGTGAAATTCCTGAAGAAAGCCCATCAACAAAACGTCTGAAAACGCTATGGCTACTTTAGAAAAGCTAGCACGTCGCTTGGTGAAACACTAGTGGAGACGGCAGCTTTTGTTGGATTATATATTTGAGTGATATCATACATTACTTGGGCTAAAAACAACAACTACAAACAGCAGCTATTTCCCGGGAAAGGCGTCGTCTTTTCCCGGGATTTGATACGTCTCATTTTCGGGAAGAATATTAAACCCTAATCCAGACTGCTCTTTTTTAGCAGGGGCCTGATGACTGCAGTTTTCAGGGCCTTTGGGAATATTCCAGAATGAAGGGACATGTTTACTATCTGTGTGAGTGAAGGTGACAAACTGCTCAGAACAGACTGTTACCTCTTTTGTGCCCTGACCGAGTCTACTTTAGCCCACGGCGCCTTCTACTTATTTTTCACTATTTTAACCTTCACAGGGGCAACGGTATCCAGAACATTCAAAACACTAGAGGTGACAGAGTTAAACAGTTCATCTACAGTAGAACACGATGCATTTTCAAAGTTTATCATTCCCATAAATAGTTCACTTGTATTTTCATTTATGTGTCTTCTTCGAACAGTTGCAGAGTCCACTGGTGGTTTGTTAGTGAAACACATGTCAAAAAAACACAGAAATGATCCGAAAGAGCAACATCGACCACGTTTACATTCGAAATATTCACCCCCTTAGTAACTAACAGGTCTAGAGTGTGCCCTCTGCTGTGGGTGGGGCCACTCACATGCTGAGTGAGACCAAAACATTCAAGTACAGAGCTCAGCTCATTTGCATTTTTGTCATTAACATTATCCACATGAATATTAAAATCACCTGTAATAACCAAACTATCCAAATCTGTGCATACAACTGAAGGCTTGTATAGGACAACGAAGAGTATTGGAGGAGATTGTTTTTGTTGTATTTTAAAAGACACATATTCAAAAGACAGAAACTTCCCAAGAGACATTCTATGGGAGACAAAGTGGTCTCTGAAAATGGCAGCTAAGCCTCCTCCTTTTTTGTTTTCCCGTATTTCAGATTCAAATTTGAAATTTGGTGGTGATGCTTCTATTAAAACTGCATTTCCTGAATTTTGGTCAAGCCAAGTTTCAGCCATGGACATAAGCCAGATTATAAGAACAAATAAAATTATTGATTAAAAAAGACTTGTTACAAAGAGATCTGACATTAAGCGTAGCAAGTTTCAAAGTTTCAGTATCAGCGGTTGTGGTCGGCTGATTCTTACACGGAACAAGAATTAGATTTTCCAGATTAGACTGATTAACTCCAGATGTTTTTCTGTAATGTATTCTTTGTGTTATCACTAAAGGAATGGCACAGGTGGCTTCATGACAGGGCCCCAGCCGGGTCTCTCCTCTAACTAGACTGCCAGTGGCTGCGAAGCAGAGACCCTGTGCATCCTAGTGTTTAGAGAAAAGAGGGGAAGGGGAAGGCGGGGGAGGAGGATGGAGAGGTGGGTGGCTTTTGGGTGTTGAACGAGGGGGACGGGGAGGTAGAGGGGTTTTTGATGATAGGTTAGGGGAGGGGTGGGCTGAGGTGGAGGTATTGGGTGTTGAACGAGGGGGAATTGGGGGTGGAATGGTTATGAGGTTAGGGGAGGGACTGGCTGAGGTGGTTTTTGTAGGTGAATCAGGAGAATTGGAAACCCTAGGTGGTTTTGGAGGTACATACAGTATATGCGGGTTTTGAATGTTGGACAGGACTCTAGATCTAGATAATATGGGTGTGAGAGGAATAGTCTTCATTGCCAATTTTATTAGCCCTGCAGAGTGTTCAGGTGGGTCTAACAGTGAAGGCGGGGATGAAAAACAAAGGAACGTGTCCCCATTCTCTCTTGATGGAGTGGACGTGGCAGGGAGGACCCAAGACAGGTCCATGGGAGGTGGCGAGGGAGTCTTTGATGGAGGGGCAGGTGGTTGAGGAAACCCCAGCACAGGCCTGTCTGCTGTAGCCTGGGGTGAGGATGGGGGCTTCAGAGGCGCTGTAGATGAAGAAGGCGTGACTGCTTTGGAGCAGGCTGGGGATGAGGATGATGCTGGTGTGGTGCTGTTGGTGCTGCTACTGGTGATGATGCAGCTGCTGCTGATGACGGTGGTGGTGTTGAGATCCTTCGAGGCAGTGGAGGGGTTGAGATCCTTCGAGGTGGTGGAGGTGCAGAGACTTTTGGAGTCGGTGGATATGTTTGTGTTGTTGCCAGAAGGGCACTTTGTTTCTTCCTCCCTTTCGATGGCTGCACGCGCTGCGCAGGCTGAGGTCTCAGGGCAAAAGAAAGGTTATCCATCAGCACTTTTACTCTGTAAGTGTTCAGATGTGGCCCTTTCCCTTCAAAAAGCTCATGCCTATTCCAGAACAGATTAAAATTCTCAATGAAGGCAAGTCCTCTGCGTGAACATTCGTTGAGTAGGAAAGTATTTAGCTGATACAGACGACTGAATTTCATTTGCTTCCTGTCCACATTTGGTAGTGGGCCACTGATAACAATTGTTACGTCCATTTTTGCAAGGTCGTCAAATAAGAGAGAATAATCCCGTTTCAACTTTTCACTTGTGTTGTCATAGACGTCTACTGCCCCCGTGTAGATCAACACTCTGTTTACACCACGGTGTTCAGACAGCAGCTCTCGACTCAAAGCTCTTATCTCGTCCACTCTAGCAGACTGTACCGACATTGGGCCTCATTCACGATTTACTTCGTAAGAAACTTCTCAAATTTCTTCTCAAGTTGTCCTTAAGTAGATTTCTAAGAAGTCCCTACGTGGGATTCATCAACGCACTCGTAAGCCGCTGAATTGTTCGCAGCTGTTCTCTTAGATTGATGAATCCCATTTCCTCGTAAGTAGAGCGCGCGTGCCAGGTGCTTCATTAGCATAGGTACTTAGCATAAGTAACCGCCCATTAATGCCCATAAAAGGGACTGAAGGGCCGTGTGCAGACGGCAGAGGAAACAGCAACAGGCCTAAAGCAAAGAGTTACACGGAGCAAAAGAGTCACCCTTTTTTCTTCTTTTGCCAGACTGAGAATAAAGTTATAAAATGTTGACTTAAAAGTCGAATAAAGTTATAAAATGTTGACTTAAAAGTCGAAATATTATGAGAATAAAGTCGAACTAGCAAAATTATGAGATTAATCTAAGAATATGATGAGATTAATCTCAAAATGTTATGAGCTTAATTTAAAAATGTTTTGAGATTAATCTCAAAATATTTTGGACCCTGGGAGGAGATCCAGCGCGGACCAGCGCTGAGACCAATGCAGACCCGAGGAGAGACTGGAGTGACCAGCACACAGAAACCAGCGCGGACAGGAGAGACCGCATAGACTGTAGTGACCTGACTGGAGAGACCGGTGCGCAGAGACCAGCGCGGACCGAAGAGAGACCGCATAGACCAGACTTGAGAGACCAGCGCGGACCCGTATGGATCCAGGAGCATGCAGCACGGACCCGTATGGAGAGACCAGTGCAGACCCGTCTAGAGCCATGGGAGAGACCAGTGCAGACCCGTATAGATCCATGGGAGAGACCAGTGCAGACCCGTATAGATCCATGGGAGAGACCAGTGCAGACCCGTATAGATCCATGGGAGAGACCAGTGCAGACCCGTATAGATCCATGGGAGAGACCAGTGCAGACCCGTATAGATCCATGGGAGAGACCAGTGCAGACCCGTATAGATCCATGGGAGAGACCAGTGCAGACCCGTATAGATCCATGGGAGAGACCAGTGCAGACCCGTATAGATCCATGGGAGAGACCAGTGCAGACCCGTATAGATCCATAGGAGAGACCAGTGCAGAGACTCAGCACGGACCCAGTAACCTCCTGCAGCAGCAGTATATATGCCGCTGTTCTGTGGCCCGTGGATAAAGAAATGCCCCCTATAAATAGGAAGGGGTCACTAATACACGGCAAGATTTCCAATGTATTTGATGAAGCGTTGGCACATTTCATTTCAAAATGAATTAAAAAGTAGGCCAGATCTGCAGTGAAAAAGGCGGTATATAAATAAAGATTACTAATAAAGATTACTACAAATAAATAAATACATACATCGATATGACGGACATATCACTGGAATGTTGTATTTTGATTAAACTTCACCAAAGAGGACAACCCCGGCGTGTGAACATGTCGGCACTGAATGCGTACGAGTGCTCCTGAGGACTCGTAGGATTTGTACTTGCCCAAGAGAAATTCTGGTTACGAGAAAAATTCGTGAATGCCACTTTCTTCGTAAAAACCTCGTAAGTAGGATTTACGTACAAATCTGTTCCTAAGAACCGTTCGTGAATGAGGCCCATTGTTTTCACACCACGTATGTTTACATTCTTGATAGCCCCATCCCCGATAAAGAATGTCTCAGCAGCATTTGACCTTGACTGAGACTGAGACAGACACTGACCCGCTGTTTCTGTTTCCAAAAGTGGTGTAAAGCGATCTCTTGAATCTAAAGGTTTTTTTTGCTGTGGCATTATTACACTCTTGTTGTCATTAGCTTTGCCTTGTTTGGGCTGGGCCAAGGTCCATTTCCCTTTTGGCCAAGGTCCATTTCCCTTCATTGGTAACGTGGTGTGAAGCCCCATTTCTGATTCAAGGACAAGCATTCGGTCTTGAATAAGTTTTAACTCCTGTTTGAGTGAAAAACAGCCGTCGCAAAGCTTTCTCCTTTTTTCCGTCCTCCCGACATGCTGTAAGTTGGTAAATTCAACAAGTCTTGTGTTGAAGTATGTAAAAAGGACTAATCTGTGTTTTGTAGAATAAAAATGTAAATAAAAATGATTAAAGGAGATTAAAAAGCAGCAAGCGGGAGTAGCAAGGGAGAGCAACCGCACAAGAGCAGGAAGTGCAAAAAGATCCCCCTCTGAGGACTCCTGTGGTCATTTGTCAACCACCTCTGACCCTGACCATCCCAAACAGCCAGTGCTGTACGCTAACCGCTATCTGATACCTACTTACCTGATACTTACCTGATACTTACTGCACCTGATACTTACCTGATACTTACTGCACCTGATACTTACCTGATACTTACTGCACCTGATACTTACCTGATACTTACTGCACCTGATACCTACTTACCTGATACTTACTGCACCTGATACTTACCTGATGCCTACTTACCTGATACTTACCTGATACTTACTGCACCTGATACTTACCTGATGCCTACTTACCTGATACTTACCTGATACTTACTGCACCTGATACTTACTTACCTGATGCCTACTTACCTGACACTTACCTGATACTTACCTGATGCTTACTTACCTGATGTCGACACCCCAGTACTGCGGTACATATGATTGCCCTCAGGCTCGTGCCGATCCTTTCTCTTCTGTTCCCAATAATACTCCTTTGTTATAGTAGCCTCAACTAAGGAGAGTTTCTTTGGTCCCGACCTGAACCAGAGTTACCATACGCCTATTGTGATCCTGTCAGACCCATGAAGCTAAGCAGGGCAGGGCCTGGTTAGTATTGCGATGGGAGACCTGTGAGAACAGCAAGTGCCACAGTGGGGCGGCTGTGGCTGTAAAGTGCCAAACTGTGGTTGTGCCCTTTGGCAAGACACTTCCCCCACATTAGAATGAGTCTGGTGTGTGTGTGAATGGTTGGTGGTGGTGGGAGGGGCCGATGGCACAGACTGGCTGCCTCGCTTCTGTCAGTGTGCCCCAGGGCAGCTGTGACTTTACACATCTATTGTTATTATTCTGAGCAGATGATTGTGTTTAAAAGTGAGCAGTGGATTCATAGAAAGTACTGATGTGTGTTTCCTGTTAGGACAGAAGATGAGCCTGGTGAGCCTGGCCGTCCTGCTGTGTCTCTCTGTGGGAGCCGTGTCTGCCCGAGGTCAGAGTGCAAGACAAAGGCACAGGACACGCCGGTTCAGGACAGTTCTGCTTCACTCTGTTTTTGTGGTTCCAGAGAATTTGGCTCTGGGAGGAAATGCCACGCAGATCGACACGTACAACGAACTGGGAGCTGCCTCCAACGCCATCGACGGGAAGCGGGAATCTATCTACTATCTGAACTCCTGCACACACACGTACACGACCTCTGATCCCTGGTGGAGGGTGGACCTGGGGGAGGCCTGCTGGGTCACCTCCATCAGCGTCACCAACAGAGGAGACTGCTGCGCCGAGCGACTGGACGGGGCCCAGATCCGCGTGGGGAACTCTCTGGACAACAACGGCAACAGCAACCATCTGTGAGTCTCCCGCTAGCTCCATGCTAACCAGGCTAGCTCAATGCTAAACAGGCTAGCTGTGAAAAATTAGTCACATTTCAACAACATAATCTCTTTAATACATGTTGTCAGCCCCTGGTTCAAAACTACAGGTTATCTGGACATAAGCACACACAGACATGTTACAGACTGCACCAGTCTGGGTCAGCTAGATGTAGCAGCAGAGTGACAAAGAATGGACAAAGAGCTCTGGTCTTATACCATGATAATTTGAAATACATGCAACAATATGTCCCACCTTCCTCTCCCTCAGAGAAGACGTGGCTTCCCTCTAGATCAGCCATTCCCAAACTCAGTAACACCGAGGCCCCCTTAAAAATCTGACGGGTCTGCGTGGCCCCCCAAAATAATAACCAAGAAGACAACATTAAGAATAGGCTCTTCTGGTTATTTTATTTTGGGGAAATAGCCTCTGCTACAAACATTGTAATACAAAAATGATTACAGTGGATTATTCAAGTCAAATAATGAACACAAATATTTTAATATTACAAACAAAACATTATAAATTTAACATTAAATAATTATATTATTTTTTTTATTTTTTTTATGACCTCCCGCGGCCCCCCTGCAGTACCCTCGCGGCCCACCAGGGGGCCGCGGACCCCACTTTGGGAGACACTGCTCTAGATCAGTGTCTCCCAAAGTGGGGTCCGCGGCCCCCTGGTGGGCCGCGAGGGTACTGCAGGGGGGCCGCGGGAGGTCAAAAAAAAAAATAAAAAAAATAATATAATTATTTAATGTTAAATTTATAATGTTTTGTTTGTAATATTAAAATATTTGTGTTCATTATTTGACTTGAATAATCCACTGTAATCATTTTTGTATTACAATGTTTGTAGCAGAGGCTATTTCCCCAAAATAAAATAACCAGAAGAGCCTATTCTTAATGTTGTCTTCTTGGTTATTATTTTGGGGGGCCACGCAGACCCGTCAGATTTTTAAGGGGGCCTCGGTGTTACTGAGTTTGGGAATGGCTGCTCTAGATAAACATGAGATCTACTGAAAACAGATGTTTTCGGCTTCCTGCTTATTTAGACTAGTCTTTCACTCATGACTGGGGGATGGGAGAATGCTGCCATCACATCCCATCACACAGTAGGTTAACCCAAAGCTGTCTAAACTTTGAATATATTCATTCACTTTAATGAAAATCCAACAACTCCACTATCACTAGCTCAATGCTAAACAGGCTAGCTCCATGCTAACCAGGCTAGCTCCATGCCAACCAGGCTAGCTCAATGCTAAACAGGCTAGCTCCATGCTAACCAGGCTAGCTCCATGCCAACCAGGCTAGCTCAATGCTAAACAGGCTAGCTCCATGCTAACCAGGCTAGCTCAATGCTAACCGGGTTAGCTCAATGCTAAACAGGCTAGCTCCATGCTAACCAGGCTAGCTCAATGCTAACCGGGTTAGCTCGCAGGCGCTGCTCCCTCTGATGGCAGTAGTGAGTCCAAATCGGTGGTGTGTGTTTTTCAGAGTGGCTACGATCATCAGCATCGCACAAGGACAAACTGAGAACTTTAGCTTCACTGAACCAGTTCAGGGTCGCTACGTCAACGTGTTTCTCCCTGGAACCAACAAGTACCTGACCCTCTGTGAGGTGGAGGTCTACGGGAACAAAGGAGAGGATCCAGGACAAGGTACCAACCACATGCTAACTACATGCTAACCGCGCGCTGACCACATTCCAAGCTCTGCTACAGACACTCACCTCTGCTACACATGCTAACCTCTGTTACACATGCTAACCTCTGCTACACATGATAACCTGTGCTACACATGCTAACCTCTGCTACACATGCTAACCTCTGCTACACATGCTAACCTCTGCTACACATGCTAACCTCTGCTACACATGCTAACTTCTGCTACACATGCTAACCTCTGCTACACATGCTAACCTCTGCTACACATGCTAACTTCTGCTACACATGCTAACCTCTGCTACACATGCTAACCTCTGCTACACATGCTAACCTCTGCTACACATGCTAACCTCTGCTACACATGCTAACCTCTGCTACACATGCTAACCTCTGCTACACGTGCTAACCTCTGCTACACATGCTAACCTCTGCTACACATGCTAACCTCTGCTACACGTGCTAACCTCTGCTACACATGCTAACCTCTGCTACACGTGCTAACCTCTGCTACACATGCTAACCTCTGCTACACATGCTAACCTCTGCTACACATGCTAACCTCTGCTACACATGCTAACCTCTGCTACACATGCTAACCTCTGCTACACGTGCTAACCTCTGCTACACATGCTAACCTCTGCTACACATGCTAACCTCTGCTACACGTGCTAACCTCTGCTACACATGCTAACCTCTGCTACACATGCTAACCTCTGCTACACGTGCTAACCTCTGCTACACATGCTAACCTCTGCTACACATGCTAACCTCTGCTACACATGCTAACCTCTGCTACACATGATAACCTGTGCTACACATGCTAACCTCTGCTACACATGCTAACCTCTGCTACACATGCTAACCTCTGCTACACATGCTAACCTCTGCTACACATGCTAACGTCTGCTACACATGCTAACCTCTGCTACACGTGCTAACCTCTGCTACACATGCTAACCTCTGCTACACGTGCTAACCTCTGCTACACATGCTAACCTCTGCTACACATGCTAACTTCTGCTACAGACACTAACCTCTGCTACACATGCTAACCTCTGCTACACATGCTAACCTCTACTACACGTGCTAACCTCTGCTACACATGCTAACCTCTGCTACACGTGCTAACCTCTGCTACACATGCTAACCTCTGCTACACGTGCTAACCTCTGCTACACATGCTAACCTCTGCTACACATGCTAACCTCTGCTACACATGCTAACCTCTGCTACACGTGCTAACCTCTGCTACACATGCTAACCTCTGCTACACATGCTAACCTCTGCTACACATGCTAACCTCTGCTACACATGATAACCTGTGCTACACATGCTAACCTCTGCTACACATGCTAACCTCTGCTACACATGCTAACTTCTGCTACACATGCTAACCTCTGCTACACGTGCTAACCTCTGCTACACATGCTAACCTCTGCTACACGTGCTAACCTCTGCTACACATGCTAACCTCTGCTACACGTGCTAACCTCTGCTACACATGCTAACCTCTGCTACACATGCTAACTTCTGCTACAGACACTAACCTCTGCTACACGTGCTAACCTCTGCTACACATGCTAACCTCTACTACACGTGCTAACCTCTGCTACACATGCTAACCTCTGCTACACGTGCTAACCTCTGCTACACATGCTAACCTCTGCTACACGTGCTAACCTCTGCTACACATGCTAACCTCTGCTACACATGCTAACCTCTGCTACACATGCTAACCTCTACTACACATGCTAACCTCTACTACACATGCTAACCTCTGCTACACATGCTAACCTCTGCTACACATGCTAACCTCTGCTACACATGCTAACCTCTACTACACATGCTAACTTCTGCTACAGACACTAACCTCTGCTACACATGCTAACCTCTGCTACAGACACTACACATGCTAACCTCTGCTACACATGCTAACCTCTGCTACACAAGCTAACCTCTGCTACACAAGCTAACCTCTGCTACACGTGCTAAGCTCTGCTACAGACACAAACCTCTGCAACACATGCTAACGTCTGCCACACGTGCTAACATCTGCTACACATGCTAAACTCTGCTATACATGCTAACCTTTGCTACACATGCTAACCTCTGCTACACATGCTAACCTCTGCTACACATGCTAACCTCTGTTACACATGCTAACCTCTGCTACACATGCTAACCTCTGCTACACATGCTAACCTCTGTTACACATGCTAACCTTTGCTTCACGTGCTAACCTCTGCTACACGTGCTAACCTCTGCTACACATGCTAACCTCTGCTACACATGCTAACCTCTGCTATACATGCTAACCTCTGCTACACGTGCTAACCTCTGCTACACATGCTAACCTCTGCTACACATGCTAACCTCTGCTACACATGCTAACCTCTGCTACACGTGCTAACCTCTGCTACACATGCTAACCTCTGCTACACGTGCTAACCTCTGCTACACATGCTAACCTCTGCTACACGTGCTAACCTCTGCTACACATGCTAACCTCTGCTACACATGCTAACCTCTGCTACACATGCTAACCTCTGCTACACATGCTAACCTCTGCTACACGTGCTAACCTCTGCTACACATGCTAACCTCTGCTACACGTGCTAACCTCTGCTACACATGCTAACCTCTGCTACACATGCTAACCTCTGCTATACATGCTAACCTCTGCTACACGTGCTAACCTCTGCTACACATGCTAACCTCTGCTACACATGCTAACCTCTGCTACACATGCTAACCTCTGCTACACATGCTAACCTCTGCTACACATGCTAACCTCTGCTACACATGCTAACCTCTGCTACACATGCTAACCCCCAATGATCTGATACAAAGCAGTTTTGTGTTTCAGCAAACTTAGCTTTAAATGGACAAGCGACGCAGATCGACACGTACAACGAACTGGGAGCTGCCTCCAACGCCATCGACGGGAAGCGGGAATCTATCTACTCTATGAACTCCTGCACACACACGTACACGACCTCTGACCCCTGGTGGAGGGTGGACCTGGGGGAGGCCTGCTGGGTCACCTCCATCAGCGTCACCAACAGAGGAGACTGCTGCGCCGAGCGGCTGGACGGGGCCCAGATCCGCGTGGGGAACTCTCTGGACAACAACGGCAACAGCAACCATCTGTGAGTCTCCCGCTAGCTCCATGCTAACCAGGCTAGCTCAATGCTAAACAGGCTAGCTCCATTCTAACCAGGCTAGCTCCATGCTAACCAGGCTAGCTCAATGCTAACCAGGCTAGCTGAATGCTAAACAAGCTAGTTCAATGCTAACCAGGCTAGCTCAATGCTAAACAAGCTAGTTCAATGCTAACCAGGCAAGCTCCATGCTAACCAGGCTAACTCCATGCTGCTAACCCTGACTGTAGTACGGTATAGCACAGTCCATACACATGGCACAGAGAGGAACAGAACGAGATAAAGACAAACAAGAGTACAGACCGGTGGGGGAGGGTCCCAGCTCAAAAGTGTCCAAAATGACGTGCGCTGACATGCTGCAGTACCACCCCGGGCCTGTGGGGGTGGACCCAGAAGAAGAATTAGCCAATGCTAACATATAGCATCTTCTGACCTCTGGAAAACGTCTTTACAGGATGGTCCAAAAGTGTCTCTTGGCCCAAAGCTCCGGTCCACATGTGTGTCAATGCTGAGTGTTCTGGACCAGTCTAGTTTAGTCGCTGTGGACTTTAGAAGTCTCTCGTTCAAATGAATGGAGCTCTCGCAGCTGACGCATGCACAGATGTGTTTTTTCACAATTTTTCTTGTGGGCGGGACCACTCGCGGCCATTTTGGATAGCTCCAGTAGAGCACATTTTGGGCACATTAGTTTGAACAGCGGAGATACTGACTCTGTCCATTAATATATACAGTCTATGGTACAGATTCAATCCCCTCTCTGGTCTCTCTCTGGTCTCTCTCTCTGGTCTCTCTCTCGTCTCTCTCTCTGGTCTCTCTCTGGTCTCTCTCTCTGGTCTCTCTCTCGTCTCTCTCTCTGGTCTCTCTCTGGTCTCTCTCTCTGGTCTCTCTCTGGTCTCTCTCTGGGGTCTCTCTCTGGTCTCTCTCTCTGGTCTCTCTCTGGTCTCTCTCTCTGGTCTAACTCTCTGGTCTCTCTGGTCTAACTCTCTGGTCTCTCCCTGGTCTCTCTCTGGTCTCTCTCTGGTCTCTCTCTCTGGTCTAACTCTCTGGTCTAACTCTCTGGTCTCTCTCTGGTCTCTCTCTGGTCTAAATCTCTGGTCTCTCCCTGGTCTCTCTCTGGTCTCTCTCTGGTCTCTCCCTGGTCTCTCTCTGGTCTCTCTCTCTGGTCTCTCTCTGGTCTCTCTCTGGTCTCTCTCTCTGGTCTAACTCTCTGGTCTCTCTCTGGTCTCTCTCTGGTCTAAATCTCTGGTCTCTCCCTGGTCTCTCTCTGGTCTCTCTCTGGTCTCTCCCTGGTCTCTCTCTCTGGTCTCTCTCTCTCTCTGGTCTCTCCCTGGTCTCTCTCTGGTCTCTCTCTCTGGTCTCTCTCTGGTCTCTCTCTGGTCTCTCTCTCTGGTCTCTCTCTGGTCTCTCTCTCGTCTCTCTCTCTGGTCTCTCTCTCTGGTCTCTCTCTCTGGTCTCTCTCTGGTCTCTCTCTCTGGTCTCTCTCTCTGGTCTCTCTCTCTGGTCTCTCTCTGGTCTCTCTCTCTGGTCTCTCTCTCTGGTCTCTCTCTCTGGTCTCTCTCTGGTCTCTCTCTCTGGTCTCTCTCTGGTCTCTCTCTGGTCTCTCTCTGGTCTCTCTCTGGTCTCTCTCTGGTCTCTCTCTGGTCTCTCTCTCTCTGGTCTCTCTCTGGTCTCTCTCTGGTCTCTCTCTGGTCTCTCTCTGGTCTCTCTCTGGTCTCTCTCTGGTCTCTCTCTGGTCTCTCTCTGGTCTCTCTCTGGTCTCTCTCTGGTCTCTCTCTGGTCTCTCTCTGGTCTCTCTCTCTGGTCTCTCTCTGGTCTCTCTCTGGTCTCTCTCTGGTCTCTCTCTGGTCTCTCTCTGGTCTCTCTCTGGTCTCTCTCTGGTCTCTCTCTGGTCTCTCTCTCTGGTCTCTCTCTGGTCTCTCTCTGGTCTCTCTCTCTGGTCTCTCTCTGGTCTCTCTCTGGTCTCTCTCTGGTCTCTCTCTGGTCTCTCTCTGGTCTCTCTCTGGTCTCTCCTCTGTCTCTCTCTGGTCTCTCTCTGGTCTCTCTCTGGTCTCTCTCTCTCTGGTCTCTCTCTGGTCTCTCTCTGGTCTCTCTCTCTGGTCTCTCTCTGGTCTCTCTCTGGTCTCTCTCTGGTCTCTCTCTGGTCTCTCCTGGTCTCTCTCTGGTCTCTCTCTGGGTCTCTCTCTGGTCTCTCTCTGGTCTCTCTCTCTGGTCTCTCTCTGGTCTCTCTCTGGTCTCTCTCTGGTCTCTCTCTGGTCTCTCTCTCTGGTCTCTCTCTGGTCTCTCTCTGGTCTCTCTCTCTGGTCTCTCTCTGGTCTCTCTCTCGTCTCTCTCTCTCTGGTCTCTCTCTCTGGTCTCTCTCTCTGGTCTCTCTCTGGTCTCTCTCTCTGGTCTCTCTCTCTGGTCTCTCTCTCTGGTCTCTCTCTGGTCTCTCTCTCTGTCTCTCTCTCTGGTCTCTCTCTGGTCTCTCTCTCTGGTCTCTCTCTGGTCTCTCTCTGGTCTCTCTCTCTGGTCTCTCTCTGGTCTCTCTCTGGTCTCTCTCTGGGTCTCTCTCTGGTCTCTCTCTCTGGTCTCTCTCTGGTCTCTCTCTCTGGTCTCTCTCTGGTCTCTCTGGTCTCTCTCTCTGGTCTCTCTCTGGTCTCTCTCTGGTCTCTCTCTGGTCTCTCTCTCTGGTCTCTCTCTGGTCTCTCTCTGGTCTCTCTCTGGTCTCTCTCTCTCTGGTCTCTCTCTGGTCTCTCTCTGGTCTCTCTCTGGTCTCTCTCTGGTCTCTCTCTGGTCTCTCTCTGGTCTCTCTCTCTGGTCTCTCTCTGGTCTCTCTCTGGTCTCTCTCTCTGGTCTCTCTCTCTGGTCTCTCTCTGGTCTCTCTCTGGTCTCTCTCTGGTCTCTCTCTGGTCTCTCTCTGGTCTCTCTCTGGTCTCTCTCTGGTCTCTCTCTGGTCTCTCTCTCTGGTCTCTCTCTGGTCTCTCTCTGGTCTCTCTCTCTGGTCTCTCTCTGGTCTCCTCTCTGGTCTCTCTCTGGTCTCTCTCTCTGGTCTCTCTCTGGTCTCTCTCTCTGGTCTCTCTCTGGTCTCTCTCTGGTCTCTCTCTCTGGTCTCTCTCTGGTCTCTCTCTGGTCTCTCTCTGGTCTCTCTCTGGTCTCTCTCTGGTCTCTCTCTGGTCTCTCTCTGGTCTCTCTCTGGTCTCTCTCTGGTCTCTCTCTCTGGTCTCTCTCTGGTCTCTCTCTCTCTCTCTCTCTCTGGTCTCTCTCTGGTCTCTCTCTGGTCTCTCTCTGGTCTCTCTCTCTGGTCTCTCTCTGGTCTCTCTCTCTGGTCTCTCTCTGGTCTCTCTCTGGTCTACTCTCTGGTCTCTCTCTGGTCTCTCTCTGGTCTCTCTCTGGTCTCTCTCTCTGGTCTCTCTCTGGTCTCTCTCTGGTCTCTCTCTGGTCTCTCTCTCTGGTCTCTCTCTGGTCTACTCTCTGGTCTCTCTCTGGTCTCTCTCTCTGGTCTCTCTCTGGTCTCTCTCTGGTCTCTCTCTGGTCTCTCCCTGGTCTCTCTCTGGTCTCTCTCTGGTCTCTCCCTGGTCTCTCTCTGGTCTCTCTCACATGGTCCTTTGTATTTCAGAGTGCAGACCATAGCTCACATACCAGGGGGAACGACTCAGACCTACTCTCTGCCGAATCCTGTCGAGGGTCGCTACGTCAACGTGTTTCTCCCTGGAACCAACAAGTACCTGACCCTCTGTGAGGTGGAGGTCTACGGCATCCAGCCAGAAGGTACCAGAGAGAGACCAGAGAGAGAGACCAGAGAGTTAGACCAGAGAGAGACCAGAGAGAGAGACCAGAGAGTTAGACCAGAGAGAGACCAGAGAGAGAGACCAGAGAGAGACCAGAGAGAGAGACCAGAGAGTTAGACCAGAGAGAGACCAGAGAGAGAGACCAGAGAGTTAGACCAGAGAGAGACCAGAGAGACCAGAGAGAGACCAGAGAGAGACCAGAGAGACCAGAGAAAGACCAGAGAGAGACCAGAGAGAAACCAGAGAGAGACCAGAGAACCAGAGAGACCAGAGAAAGAGACCAGAGAGAGAGAGACCAGAGAGAGAGAACCAGAGAGAGACCAGAGAGAGACCAGAGAGAGACCAGAGAGAGACCAGAGAGAGACCAGAGAGAGACCAGAGAGAGACCAGAGAGAGATCACAGAGAGATCACAGAGAGACCAGAGAGAGACCAGAGGAAGACCAGAGAGAGACCAGAGAGACCACAGAGAGACCAGAGAGACCAGAGAGAGACCAGAGAGAGAGACCAGAGAGGGACCAGAGAGAGACCAGAGAGAGACTAGAGAAAGACCAGAGAGAGACCAGAGAGAGACAGGAGAGAGACCAGAGAGAGACCAGAGGGAGACCAGAGAGAGACCAGAGAGACCAGAGAGAGACCAGAGAGAGACCAGAGAGAGACCAGAGAGAGATCACAGAGAGATCACAGAGAGACCAGAGAGAGACCAGAGGAAGACCAGAGAGAGACCAGAGAGACCACAGAGAGACCAGAGAGAGACCAGAGAGAGACCAGAGAGAGACCAGAGAGAGACCAGAGAGAGACCAGAGAGAAACCAGAGAGAGACCAGAGAGACCAGAGAGAGACCAGAGAGACCAGAAAGAGACCAGAGAGAGACCAGAGAGACCAGAGAGAGACCAGAGAGAGATCACAGAGAGACCAGAGAGGGACCAGAGAGAGACCAGAGAGAGACTAGAGAAAGACCAGAGAGAGACCAGAGAGAGACAGGAGAGAGACCAGAGAGAGACCAGAGGGAGACCAGAGAGAGACCAGAGAGACCAGAGATAGACCAGAGATAGACCAGAGAGAGACCAGAGAGATAGACCAGAGAGAGACCAGAGAGAGACCAGAGAGAGACCAGAGAGAGACCAGAGAGAGTATGAAGCAGAGCTGGTGGAAACAGGGCTATAGTACAGAACAGATTAAAAGTCTGTTTTAAATGTCTTCTCAGGAGCACCGCTGGAGACCAAGTAGCAGCTGCTCCATCATGGTGTCGACAGAGACAGAGACCAGAGAGAGACCAGAGAAACCTCATGTTGATGGATGTGTTTTTACAAAATATAATTCTGCAAATATTCTATGTGTGTAATGTGTTAGCTTCAGTCTATTCACTCTGGTCTCTCTCTGGTCTCTCTCTCTCAGGTTTCTCTCTGGTCTCTCTCTCTCTGGTCTCTCTCTCTGGTCACTCTCTCTGTTCTCTCTCTCTGGTCTCTCCCTCTGGTCTCTCTCTCTCTGGTCTCTCTCCCTCTGGTCTCTCTCCCTCTGGTCTCTCCCTCTGGTCTCTCTTTGGTCTCTCCCTCTGGTCTCTCTCTCTCTGGTCTCTCCCTCTGGTCTCTCTCTCTCTGGTCTCTCTCTCTGGTCTCTCTCTCTCTGGTCTCTCTCTCTGTTCTCCCTCTGGTCTCTCCCTCTGGTCTCTCTCTGGTCTCTCTCTCTCTGGTCTCCCTCTGGTCTCTCTCTCTGGTCTCTCTCTCTGGTCTCTCTCTCTGGTCTCCCTCTGGTCTCTCCCTCTGGTCTCTCCCTCTGGTCTCTCTCTGGTCTCTCTCTCTCTGGTCTCCCTCTGGTCTCTCTCTCTGGTCTCTCTCTCTCTGGTCTCTCTCTCTGGTCTCTCTCTGGTCTCTCTCTCTGGTCTCTCTCTCTGGTCTCTCTCTCTGGTCTCTCTCTGTCTCTCTCTCTGGTCTCTCTCTCTCTGGTCTCTCTCTCTGGTCTCTCTCTCTGGTCTCTCTCTCTGGTCTCTCTCTCTGGTCTCTCTCTCTGGTCTCTCTCTCTGGTCCCTCCCTCTGGTCTCTCTCTGGTCTCTCTCTCTGGTCTCTCTCGCTGGTCCCTCCCTCTGGTCTCTCTCTGGTCACCGGTTCAGGGAAAAGTCCTCACAGTCCCAGACTAAACTAAAAGCAGGCTTTTTTTTATAATTTAAAAATGTTATTTCAGTTATTTCTCTCTGTTACCTTGGTTACTAAAACCGTATACCACACAAAATACTGCAGTGTTTCTATGACAGTCAGGGAGTAAAGACTGAGCCGGGGCAGATTGTACACAGGCTAATGCTAATGCTAATGCTAACGCATTTCTTCCGTTGCTTATCAGGCATTTTCCTACAAACCAACACCCGTTAGTGAAATAAATGTTAGCAAAATAGAGACTCCATAAGTTCCCCACTTGATATGAGCAGTTGTCACAACTGCACACGCCACAGATAAAGAAGTTGCCAGTCCGATGGACGCTAGGCTTTAGATTTCACAGGTAGAGCCAATGCTCTGGCTACGTCACTTTCATTTCCATGTTTTCTAGTCAAATGACGGGACATTTTGTGGCAAGACATTGAACAGTAGAGGCAGAAGTGCCTCTTGCTGTAAACTCTCCCCCCATTTTTCTTCTTTTGCAGCTGCATGATAACAATCTTATTTGCCTTTGGTTCGTCACTTTCCGAGTCTTGAAGAAAAGTGTTTTTGATTTTTCTTTTTCCATACTTTTTTACAGGTTTCCTCTTGACAGTTAAATCGTCAGAATCTGAGTCGACTTCATCAATTAGGGACTCTTGACTAAGCTGCACAAACAACAAATAATTAGTAATCATTCTATATAACAATTTGAAGTCATGACTTGTAGTCAGCACTTACCAGTGGTTTGTAAGCGTGCGCTTCAGTGTGCTGCTCTCTGATTGGCTGCAGCCTAATGAACCACACACTTGCACCTTTTCTAGCCTGACACCTGACTTCCTCTGTTGTGCTGCTCCATGATTGGCTCCAGCCTCTGTTGTGCTGCTCCATGATTGGCTCCAGCCTGCTGGACTGAAATTGCCCCAGTGTGCCCCTCCCTGATATCCCGCAACCCACCACCAGGGTTCCGACACATAACACACTTTTTTCAGGAAAGTAAACCTCCAGGGGTCCTTTCCATATTTTTACAGAGACTGCATAAGGACCGTTAGAAAAGCATTACCCATTGATTATTAAGCTTGGACCAGTGGGGTCCGGTGTTCGGGCCCCACCACGTAAAACCAGTCCCCATGACTTGAGTGGAATCTCAGGTTATGGACCCCACCAGGAGTTGAAAACAAGTGCACAGACACACACACACACACAGACACACACACACACACACACACACACACAACACACACACACACACACACACACACACACACACACACACACACACACACACACACACACACACACACACACACACACACACACAGACACACGCACACACACACACACCTGCTGTACCCAGAGGTCTCCCATCAAAGGACTAACCAGGCTCAAGCAGGTCTAAAGCAGGACTGGACTAAAGCAGGACTAAAGCAGGTCTAAACCAGGTCTAAACCAGGTCTAAAAATCAGTGAATGAAGTGACAGAGAAAGTTGACTAATGTGAACAGTTCAAACATCATTAGCATCTGTGTAATGGTGCCACCTCCAGGCCCTTCCCCCCTGGGACCAGGACAACAGGACCAATGGTTCCTGTTTGCACTGGTCTCTCTCTGGTCTCTCTCTAGTCTCTCTGGTCTCTCTCTGGTCTCTCTCTCTGGTCTCTCTGGTCTTTCTCTGGTCTCTATCTGGTCTCTCTCTGGTCTCTCTCTAGTCTCTCTGGTCTCTCTCTGGTCCCTCTCTGGTCTCTCTCTCTGGTCTCTCTCTGGTCTCTCTGTGGTCTCTCTGTGGTCTCTCTCTGGTCTCTCTCTGGTCTCTCTCTGGTCTCTCTCTGGTCTCTCTCTCTGGTCTCTCTCTCTGGTCTCTCTCTGGTCTCTCTCTCGGTCTCTCTCTGGTCTCTCTGGTCTCTCTCTGGTCTCTCTCTGGTCTCTCTCTGGTCTCTCTCTGGTCTCTCTGGTCTCTCTCTGGTCTCTCTCTGGTCTCTCTCTGGTCTCTCTCTCTGGTCTCTCTCTCTGGTCTCTCTCTGGTCTCTCTCTAGTCTCTCTCTGGTCTCTCTCTGGTCTCTCTCTCTGGTCTCTCTCTGGTCTCTCTCTGGTCTCTCTCTGGTCTCACTGGTCTCTCTCTGGTCTCTCTCTCTGGTCTCTCTCTGGTCTCTCTCTGGTCTCTCTCTGGTCTCTCTCTCTGGTCTCTCTCTCTGGTCTCTCTCTGATCTCTCTCTGGTCTCTCTGGTCTCTCTCTGGTCTCTCTCTCTGGTCTCTCTCTGGTCTCTCTCTGGTCTCACTGGTCTCTCTCTGGTCTCTCTCTGGTCTCTCTCTGGTCTCTCTCTGGTCTCTCTCTGGTCTCTCTCTCTGGTCTCTCTCTGGTCTCTCTCTGGTCTCTCTGTGATTTATGCTAAGACACAAATACTTTGAGTTGAGACAAGTGAGAAGTGAGTTGTATTTGGTGTAAAAGCCTCCTCCCTCCTCCTCCTCCCTCCCTCCTCTCCCCTCCTCGTCCCTCCCCCTCCTCCCTCCTCCTCCTCCCCCCGTCTCCTCCTGCGCGGCACAAAGGAGGATTAGGGCCGAGCTGCTGAATTATGCATGAGGGGGAGAGGGTCCACACATTCTCATACAGACAGGGGGGGGGGGGGGGGGGGGCTTAAGTGATGGGTCTGGTCTCTCTCCCTCTGGTCTCTCTCTGGTCTCTCTGGTCTCTCTCTGGTCTCTCTCTGGTCTCTCTGGTCTCTCTCTGGTCTCTCTCCCTCTGTCTCTCTCTGGTCTCTCTCTCTGGTCTCTCTCTGGTCTCTCTCTGGTCTCTCTCTCTGGTCTCTCTCTCTGGTCTCTCTCTCTGGTCTCTCTCTCTGGTCTATATCTAGTCTCTGGTCTCTCTCTGGTCTCTCTCTCTGGTCCCTCTCTGGTCTCTCTCTGGTCTCTGGTCTCTCTCTGGTCTCCCTCTGGTCTCACTCTGGTCTCTCTCTGGTCTCTCTCTCTAGTCCCTCTCTGGTCTCTCTCTGGTCTCTCTCTGGTCTCTCTGGTCTCTCTCTGGTCTCTCTCTGGTCTCTCTCTGGTCCCTCTCTGGTCTCTCTCTCTGGTCTCTCTCTGGTCTCTGGTCTCTCTCTGGTCTCTCTCTGGTCTCTCTCTGGTCTCTCTCTCTGGTCTCTCTCTGGTCTCTCTCTGGTCTCTCTCTCTGGTCTCTCTCTCTGGTCTCTCTCTCTGGTCTCTCTCTGGTCTCTCTCTGGTCTCTCTCTGGTCTCTCTGGTCTCTCTCTGGTCTCTCTCTGGTCTCTCTGGTCTCTCTCTGGTCTCTCTCTGGTCTCTCTCTCTGGTCTCTCTCTGGTCTCTCTCTGGTCTCTCTCTCTGGTCTCTCTCTCTGGTCTCTCTCTCTGGTCTCTCTCTGGTCTCTCTCTGGTCTCTCTCTGGTCTCTCTGGTCTCTCTCTCTGGTCTATCTCTAGTCTCTGGTCTCTCTCTGGTCTCTCTCTCTGGTCCCTCTCTGGTCTCTCTCTGGTCTCTCTCTGGTCTCCCTCTGGTCTCACTCTGGTCTCTCTCTGGTCTCTCTCTCTAGTCCCTCTCTGGTCTCTCTCTGGTCTCTCTCTGGTCTCTCTCTGGTCTCTCTCTGGTCTCTCTCTGGTCTCTCTCTGGTCCCTCTCTGGTCTCTCTCTCTGGTCTCTCTCTGGTCTCTGGTCTCTCTCTGGTCTCTCTCTGGTCTCTCTCTGGTCTCTCTCTCTGGTCTCTCTCTGGTCTCTCTCTGGTCTCTCTCTGGTCTCTCTCAGGTCTCTCTCAGGTCTCTTTCTGGTCTTTCTCTGGTCTCTCTCTGGTCTCTCTCTGGTCTCTCTCCATGGCTCATAGACAAACAGTCACCTCCTGTTTCTCCTGGAGCGCCCAGCATCCTCCGTTACCCACGGTTACCAGGCCTGGAGCGTTGCTGTGGCAACAGATCCGTCCCGCATCCCGCCACCTGTGGAGCCCGCAGAGGAAAGAGCTTCACGGGGTTTAAGGGAGAGAGGAGAACCAGAGACTGTACACAGATAGACAATGCTAACCCGCTAGCTCAAGGGAGCACAAAGGGAAGTGCTCATAGACAAAGTCTGGGTCCTATTGACTCGTCTCTTAACTTATCTTCAAAGTTTGACAAAGTAGCAGTTAAACAGATGGGTTGGGGACATATTAGCATGGATGGATCTTATCACAACTCTAGGTCTGTGAGAGAGACCAGAGAGAGACCAGAGAGAGACCAGAGAGAGACCAGAGAGAGACCAGCGAGAGACCAGAGAGACCAGAGAGAGACAAGAGAGAGACCAGACAGAGACCAGAGAGAGACCAGACAGAGACCAGAGAGAGACCAGAGAGAGAGACCAGCAAGAGACCAGCGAGAGACCAGAGAGAGACCAGAGAGAGACCAGAGAGAGACCAGAGAGACCAGAGAGAGACCAGAGAGAGACCAGACAGAGACCAGACAGAGACCAGAGAGAGACCAGAGAGAGACCAGACAGAGACCAGAGAGAGACCAGAGAGAGACCAGAGAGAGACCAGAGAGACCAAAGAGAGACCAGAGAGAGACCAGAGAGACCAGAGAGAAACCAGAGAGAGACCAGACAGAGACCAGAGAGAGACCAGAAAGAGACCAGACAGAGACCAGAGAGAGACCAGAGACACAAGCCAGAGTTCCCCCTGAATGAAGGCCTCTGATTGGTCAGTCCTTATATGGTCATATAAGATAAGATAAGATAAGATAAGATGTGCTTTATTTATCTCACAGAGGAGAAATGTACATGTCACATTTGGCATGGATAGAGAGACTCAGATTGTGCAAAAGGAGGAAATGTGCAAACATGTAACATGCAGGACGTATATATACAATAAAAGTGACAATAATTATGTGCAACAAAAGTGACAAGTGACAAGTGTCAATTGGAAACAGTGTCAATAGTAGTGCAGGTTTTCACACAGTGATCATTTAAAGTGACTTATTGTACAGTCTGACAGCGGTGGGGATAAAGGCCCTGCGGTATATATGGATTTACAAAGACAACATCACATAAAAAAAAATAACTTGGAGTCAAAAGGTGCCAGAGAGAGGAGCCAAACTTTGTCTATGAGCACCTCCCTGTTAGGCTCCATTGAGTTAGCGTTAGCATACATCTGTGTGCAGTCTGTGTTATCTGTGATGTCAGACAATAGAGGGTCAAGTGCTTTAGCCTCTGGACAAAGGTCTCAGACTGAGGCTGGCGGGCCTCAGCTGTCACAACCAATCAGCATCCACTTCACAAGCTGCCGTGGCCAATGAGATCGCCCCGTGTTCGTGTGTCTGAGCAGTGTTAAACGGTTACCACGGTCACAGCCAGTGCCAAGAGTCCAGAGAGACCAGAGAGAGACCAGAGAGAGACCAGAGAGAGACCAGAGAGAGACCAGAGAGAGAGACCAGAGAGAGACCAGAGGGAGAGACCAGAGAGAGACTAGAGAGAGACTAGAGAGAGACCAGAGGGACAGACCAGAGAGAGACCAGAGAGGAGCGTAGACGAAAAAAACACCCAACATCTTTCATTCTGTTGTATCTGTTGCTGGTTCATTGTGGTTATTTATTCTACCACAATATTGTGATGTCACACTGTGGTGATGTCACACAGTGGTGATGTCACACTGTGGTGATGTCACACTGTGGTGATGTCACACTTATAAATAGCTGTCTCTGTTTCTTCAGGTCTTGAAGCTCGACCGAACGGCACCGAGGTTTCAGCCAATCAGACGTTGGTGCTGCCAGAGGAGGCGGAGCCGGGCAGGGCGGCGGACATCGTCACGGTAACCGGAGTGAGTCTTGACAGCGTGAGCACGACGAGCCCGCGGGGGGGCCGTGTGCCGCGGGGGGGCGAGGACCAGGGCAGCGGCCTGTTCCCTGAGCTCCCTCTGATCCCTGAGACCCACGACTCTCCACAGATCAGCTACGACTCCGCAGAGACCGAGCTGCTGTTGCCGAGCAACAACCAGGAAGTGAGCGAGGGGGAGGAGCCAGAGGGGGCAGGGCCAGAGGGGGAGGAGCTTCACACCCCTCCCCCCTGGATCCACAACAAGGACACCGCAGTCTTCAGTCTGGACCGACTGCCCTCACCCCCTCCCTCCCCCGTCCCCTCCCTCCCCTCCCTCCCCCCTGGTCAGGACGTCCTGAAGGTGGACTTCTTTGACCCGTCCTCTCGGGGGAGGGGCCTGGACTTAGCCCCTCCCCCTCCCTCCCCCTCTCAGGCCGAGCTGCAGGGGGGGGACCCCACCTCCTGGGCTGTCCCTGACGACTACGACTACCTCACCCCCTACGAGGAGGGCGTCTCCCCCACCGCGGGGGACTACGACCTCAGCACCACCGACTCCTACGACCCACGCCGCTCCCGCTCCCGCCTCCCCCCCGCGGCTCCCCCCTCCGGAGGCCGCTCCTCTGACGGCTCTGACGGCCGGGGGGGCTGCAGGGCCGGCTACCTGAGGGAGAACGGCGTCTGCCGCTCAACCTGCGACCTACAGAGGAACTACTGCCTCAACGGGGGACAGTGCTACATCCAGGAGGGGAACGGAGCCCTCTGCAGGTGAGGAACGGGGGAGGAGGGGGAGGGAGGGGAGGGAGGGGAGGGAAGGGAGCGGAGCCTTCTGCAGCTGATGCAAGGGGGAGGGAGGGGAGAGGAGCCTTCTGCAGGTGAAGCAAGGGGGAGGGAGAGGAGCCTTCTGCAGGTGAAGCAAGGGGGAGGGGGGGGAGGGAGGGGCGGGAGGGGAGAGGAGCCTTCTGCAGGTGAAGCAAGGGGGAGGGAGAGGAGCCTTCTGCAGGTGATGCAAGGGGGAGGGAGGGGAGAGGAGCCTTCTGCAGGTGAAGCAAGGGGGAGGGAGAGGAGCCTTCTGCAGGTGATGCAAGGGGGAGGGAGAGGAGCCTTCTGCAGGTGAAGCAAGGGGGAGGGAGAGGAGCCTTCTGCAGGTGATGCAAGGGGGAGGGAGGGGAGAGGAGCCTTCTACAGGTGAAGCAAGGGGGAGGAGGGGAGGGAGGAAGAGGAGCCTTCTGCAGGTGAATGCCAGGGGGAGGGGGGGGGGGGGGGAGAGGAGCCTTCTGCAGGTGATGCAAGGGGGAGGGAGGGGAGAGGAGCCTTCTACAGGTGAAGCAAGGGGGGGGGGGGGGGGGAGAGGAGCCTTCTGCAGGTGAAGCAAGGGGGAGGAGGGGAGGGAGGGAGAGGAGCCTTCTGCAGGTGAATGCCAGGGGGAGGGGGGGGGGGGGGGAGGGGGGGAGCCTTCTGCAGGTGATGCAAGGGGGAGGGAGGGGAGAGGAGCCTTCTACAGGTGAAGCAAGGGGGGGGGGGGGGGGAGAGGAGCCTTCTGCAGGTGAATGCCAGGGGGAGGGGGGGGGGGGGGAGAGGAGCCTTCTGCAGGTGATGCAAGGGGGAGGGAGGGGAGAGGAGCTTCTACAAGTGAAGCAAGGGGGAGGAGGGGAGGGAGGAAGAGGAGCCTTCTGCAGGTGAATGCCAGGGGGAGGGGGGGGGAGAGGAGCCTTCTGCAGGTGATGCAAGGGGGAGGGAGGGGAGAGGAGCCTTCTACAGGTGAAGCAAGGGGGGGGGGGGGGGGCATGGCTGCACTGGCCAGTGGGTGTATGCCAGAAGGGCCAATGCCCATATTTGGGCATCGGCCTAAACTGGGGTACCTACATTTCTCTTGGTTGTGCCCAAAAGTAAAATGTTGAACACATCAAACAGATTTAATGACAGCGGTTTACAGAGACAGGGCGACAGTGGCTCAGTTGGTAGAGCATTGGCCTTTGAGCCTGAAGGTCGTGGGTTCGAGCCCACCATAAGACCTACTTCATGACTCCCACTGATGGCTGCTGTCGTTGTGTCCTTGGGCAAGACACTTAACCCCACTTTGCCTGAAGCCCCCGCTGAAAGATCTCAGCTCCTGTGGACTCAGCACCTGCAGGAGGATCAGTGAGGGGCTGGTGCTCTGTGGACTGGGTGGCATCTCTGGCCACCCCCCGACCCAGAAATGGATTAAGGGGAAGAAAATAGATGGATGGATGGAGTTTACAGAGACACTTTTGCTGTTTATAATCTCTCTCTCTCTCCTCTCTCTCTCCTCTCCTCTTCTCTCTCCTCTCCTCTCTCCTCTCCTCTCTCCTCCCTCTCTTCTCTCCTCTCCTCTCCTCACGGGCGGCACAGTGGCTGAGTGGATAGCACTCTCGCCTCTCAGCAAGAAGGTCCTGGGTTCGAATCCCGGCCGGACCCGGGCCTTTCTGAGTGGAGTTTGCATGTTCTCCCTGTGCCTGCGTAGGTTTCCTCCGGGTACTCCGGTTTCCCCTACTACTAAAAATATGCACAATAGTTCTGGCATGTGCCTCATGTTCGGCGACCCCGCTCCTCTCTCTGTGTGGAGCGAGAGACAAGTGCCCAAAAAAAGGCGGTATATAAATAAATATTACTTACTTACTCTCCTCTCTCCTCTCCTCTCTCTTCTCCTCTCCTCTCCTCTCTCATGTGTGTGTCTGTGGGACACACAGACACACACCTTACACCTGTCAGTCACTGTGTGTGATTCAGCAGCAGTCGTCAGGGCAACACAACGACAGCGACACAGGTTCTTTAGGAAACATACATAACAGACAATAATGGTTCAAACTCAGAGAAACACAACGTCATACACACACACACACACACACACAGACACACACACACACTCTCTGAATCCACGCACGGACCACTCTGGGAAGTCGAAGGGACGCTCGTGCAGCGACCAATCAGAGAGCTGCAAAGTGGTCACGGGGACATTAGTGTCTGAGCCAGCAGACTGAACATACTGTAAACAGCCAAAACAGGACTAAACCAGGACTAAACCAGGACTATACCAGGACTAAACCAGGACTAAACCAGGACTATACCAGGACTAAACCAGGACTACACCAGGACTAAACCAGGACTATACCAGGACTAAACCAGGATTAAACCAGGACTATACCAGGACTAAACCAGGACTAAACCAGGACTATACCAGGACTAAACCAGGACTACACCAGGACTACACCAGGACTAAACCAGGACTAAACCAGGACTATACCAGGACTAAACCAGGACTACACCAGGACTAAACCAGGACTATACCAGGACTAAACCAGGACTAAACCAGGACTACACCAGGACTAAACCAGGACTATACCAGGACTAAACCAGGACTATACCAGGACTATACCAGGACTAAACCAGGACTACACCAGGACTACACCAGGACTAAACCAGGACTAAACCAGGACTATACCAGGACTAAACCAAGACTACACCAGGGTCATAAAGTCACCTCCGTGAACACATACTGCTGTTATATAAAGTCACCTCCGTGAACACATACTGCTGTTATATAAAGTCACCTCCGTGAACACATACTGCTGTTATATAAAGTCACCTCCGTGAACACATACTGCTGTTATATAAAGTCACCTCCGTGAACACATACTGCTGTTATATAAAGTCACCTCCGTGAACACATACTGCTGTTATATAAAGTCACCTCCGTGAACACATACTGCTGTTATATAAAGTCTGTGAAGGTCTCAGAAACAGAGACGCTGCAAAGCTGCATTATTGGAGAAGATCTTTACACAAAAAGCCACTAGCTAAACTCTGTTAGCATCAGAGCCCACCCGCTACTTCCGGCACTTCCGGCGGGCGCCACCGCAGCAGCACTTCTGGTGTGAAGACCACTGCGTCTGAAAACTAAAGAATGTGCGTCTGGTGAGCGAGGCTTCAGCGTTCCAGCGTCGGTGGTGTGAAAACACCATTACACACACACACACATATACAGACACTTACACATACACACACACACACATATACAGACACTTACACATACACACACACACACACACACACACACACATATACAGACAAATACACACACACACACACACATATACAGACACTTACACATACACACACATATACAGACACTTACACAGACACTTACACATACACACACACATATACAGAAACTTACACAGACACTCACACATACACACACACACACATATACAGACACTTACACATACACACACACACACACACGCACATGTACAGACACTTACACATACACACACACACACATATACAGACACTTACACACACATATACAGACACTTACACCTACACATACACACACACACATATACAGAAACTTACACAGACACTTACACATACAAACACACACACACACACACATATACAGACACTTACACATACACACACACACACATACACACACACACACACACACACACACATATACAGACACTTACACAGACACTTACACATACACACACATATATACAGACACACACATACACACGCACAAAGACACAGCTTATGTAAGTCACCCTCAGAGCAGAGAGGAGACAGAGAGGAGACAGTAGCCATGGCAACCGCAGCAGCAGATGCCATTCCATCACACACACACTCTGGCCCCTCCCCCTCCTCGCCTCCAGCTGAATCATGTCTGAGCTACACTTCAGAAACACTTATTTACACTGGATACAAGAGAGAGACCAGAGAGAGACCAGAGAGAGACCAGAGCGAGACCAGAGAGACTAGAGAGAGACCAGAGAGAGAGACCAGAGAGAGACCAGAGAGAGACCAGAGAGAGACCAGTGAGAGACCAGAGAGAGACCAGAGAGAGACCAGAGAGAGACCAGAGCGAGACCAGAGAGCGAGACCAGAGAGAGAGACCAGAGAGAGACCAGAGAGACTAGACAGAGACTAGAGAGAGACCAGAGAGACTAGACTCTAGAGAGAGACCAGAGAGAGACCAGAGAGAGACCAGAGAGAGACCAGAGAGAGACCAGAGAGAGATCAGAGAGAGACCAGAGAGACACCAGAGAGAGACCAGTGAGAGACCAGAGAGAGACCAGAGAGAGACCAGAGAGACTAGAGAGAGACTAGAGAGAGACCAGAGAGAGACCAGAGAGAGACCAGAGAGAGACCAGAGAGAGACCAGTGAGAGACCAGTGAGAGACCAGAGAGAGACCAGAGAGAGACCAGAGAGAGACCAGAGAGACACCAGAGAGACACCAGAGAGAGACCAGAGAGAGACCAGAGAGAGACCAGAGAGACTAGAGAGAGACTAGAGAGGGACTAGAGAGAGACCAGAGAGAGACCAGAGGGAGACCAGAGAGAGACCAGAGAGAGATCAGAGAGAGACCAGAGAGACACCAGAGAGAGACCAGAGAGACTAGAGCGAGACTAGAGAGAGACCAGAGAGAGACCAGAGGGAGACCAGAGAGAGACCAGAGAGAGACCAAAGAGAGAGACCAGAGAGAGATCAGAGAGAGACCAGAGAGAGACCAGAGGGAGACCAGAGAGAGACCAGAGAGAGACCAGAGAGAGTCCAGAGAGAGACCAGAGGGAGGCCAGAGAGAGACCAGAGAGAGACCAGAGGGAGACCAGAGAAAGACCAGAGAGAGACCAGAGAGAGAGCAGAGAGAGAGACTAGAGAGAGACCAGAGGGAGACCAGAGGGAGACCAGAGAGAGACCAGAGGGAGACCAGAGAGAGACCAGAGAGAGACCAGAGAGAGACCAGAGAGAGACCAGAGGGAGACCAGAGAGAGACCAGAGAGAGACCAGAGAGAGACCAGAGGGAGACCAGAGAGGGACCAGAGAGGGACCAGAGAGAGACCAGAGAGAGACCAGAGAGAGACCAGAGAGAGACCAGAGAGAGAGACTAGAGACACTTACAGACTGGGAGACTGGGAGACAGACTGGGTCTACAGTCTCCGTCCTGGGTCTACAGCCTCAGTCCTGGGTCTACAGCCTCAGTCCTTGGTCTACAGCCTCATTCCTGGGTCTACAGCCTCAGTCCTGGGTCTACAGCCTCAGTCCTGGGTCTCTCTCTCTGGTCTCTCTCTGGTCTCTCTCTGGTCTCTCTCTGGTCTCTCTCTCTGGTCTCTCTTTGGTCTCTCTCTGGTCTCTCTCTGGTCTCTCTCCGGTCTCTCTCTGGTCTCTCTCTCTGGTCTCTCTCTGGTCTCTCTCTGGTCTCTGTCTGGTCTCTCTCTCTGGTCTCTCTCTGGTCTCTCTCTCTGGTCTCTCTCTGGTTTCTCTCTGTGGTCTCTCTCTCTGGTCTCTCTCTGGTCTCTCTCTAGTCTCTCTGGTCTCTCTCTAGTCTCTCTGGTCTCTCTCTTGTCTCTCTCTGGTCTCTCTCTGGTCTCTCTCTGGTCTCTCTCTGGTCTCTCTCTGGTCTCTCTCTCTGGTCTCTCTCTGGTCTCTCTCTGGTCTCTCTCTGGTCTCTCTCTGGTCTCTCTTTCTGGTCTCTCTCTCTGGTCTCTCTCTCTGGTCTCTCTCTGGTCTCTCTTTGGTCTCTCTCTCTGGTCTCTCTCTGGTCTCTCTCTGGTCTCTCTCTGGTCTCTCTCTGGTCTCTCTTTCTGGTCTCTCTCTCTGGTCTCTCTCTCTGGTCTCTCTCTGGTCTCTCTTTGGTCTCTCTCTCTGGTCTCTCTCTCTGGTCTCTCTCATTAGCATTAGCGTTAGCATTGTCTGTATACAGCCTGTGGTTGCCATGGCAGCAGATTCATCTGGTTAAAGATGAGATGGATGGAGCCATAAGAGAGAGCCCATCTGTGCGGGACACTGCTGTGTGTGTGTGTGTGTGTGTCTGCGTATGTGTGTGCGTGTGTGTGTGTGTGTGTGTGTGTGTGTGTGTGTGTGTGTGCTTATGTGTGTGTGTGTGTGAGAGAGAGTGTATGTGTGTGTCCGTCTGTGTGTGTGCGTATGTGTGTCTGTTTGTGTGTGTGTTTCTCTGTGTGTCTCTCTCTATGTGTGTTTGTGTATGTGTGCTTTTGTGTTCATGTTGTTGTATTGTGTCACAACACAGTCTGTGTGTGTTGCAGGTGTAATGTGCAGGAGTATGTGTGGAACAAAGGGGAGCGTTGTGAGTCCGCGGTCACAGAGTTCCAGGTCCTGTGTGCGACCATCGGAGCCTCGGCCGTGGTCCTGCTGCTGCTCTTCATGATCATAGTCTGCTTCACCAAGAAACTGCACCTGCTCGAGACCCAGAACAAGAAGCTACGGAGACGCAGGTCAGACAACACGCCTACACAGCCCAGAGGGGAGAGAGAGACCAGGACTGAGGCTGTAGACCCAGGACTGAGGCTGTAGACCCAGGACTGAGGCTGTAGACCCAGGACTGAGGCTGTAGACCCAGGACTGAGGCTGTAGACCCAGGACTGAGGCTGTAGACCCAGGACTGAGGCTGTAGACCAGGACTGAGGCTGTAGACCAGGACTGAGGCTGTAGACCCAGGACTGAGGCTGTAGACCCAGGACAGAGGCTGTAGACCCAGGACTGAGGCTGTAGACCAGGGCTGAGGCCGTAGACCCAGGACTGAGGCTGTAGACCAGGGCTGAGGCTGTAGACCAGGACTAGACTGTCATTGATGTAAATATTGATCAGTT